>JAVQJF010103086.1:0-38628 GCA_036023855.1 Gadopsis marmoratus
ATGACCATCTCCAGTCTCTACATATCTGTCTCACGACTTCCTATGTATATTTTTATGCTGTCATCCTCATCATACTGACACCTACTGGTGGGAGTGTTAATCTAACTAAACATCACAGACAGTGATGTCATTTATTTCAGACAAACATGCACCAGAGGTGACTGCACAATCTGTTTCCCACTGAGGTCGCTGGAAGTGTTGTGTGGCACTGGCAACTTATCCTTCTGTATTTCACCAGTGAGGTTTGGTTGTGAATGATTCTTTTATAATACAATCCAGCAATGAAAGATTGGCTTCCTGTGATCAGTAATGTTGTATTATTATATCATAGGTCCATCTACTTGAGTCCTTTTTATGTAACATCATTACTTTAAAATACCTTTAGGTGACTGAGCTCTGACATTTATTGAATGTGATGTTAAGATTTTTACTATCAGGTGTTTGATACAGCTACAGTAAGTTTCATTGTAGCAGACATTGACTTTTACTCGAGGTCGGTTGTATATCCGTTGCTGATCGTGCTGCTTTGACAAGGTTTCTCCAGAAAAATAAGGTTTTTACCTCAACATGACTCATGCTTCAACAACAGTTTGATTAAACATATAAATTGCCACATTGTTTGTTTGATGTTTAGCCGTACAAACATTTCTTATAGTTGTAATGCAGTGATTAATCACTGCATAAAAGATGTTTAAATGCATGATGTGATTTAATTGCTGTTTAAAGCAACGAATGTGAAGCATCACAGCATTTCTGTGCTGTGTTGTTCCTGAAAACTCTTCCACCCAACTCCACGTTAGTCTTCTGAAGTTGCTGTTTCCACTTGACATGGTGCCGATGGGTAAGTTTGATTGGCACAAATGGCCAAAGTACACGCAATATTTAATTTCAGTGGAGGTTCACAGGATAACTTTGTACTCACGCAGCTCTGGCTGAGTCTGGTGCTGTTCTTGGCTGGAACACGAACAAACTGTTTTTTCTCCTGTTTTACAACCTGCAACAGTTTTTCTCATTATGCAACTCTGAAACCTCTGTGCAGTAAAATGATTGTTCTTTCATGCCACGATGATGAGCTCTGTGCCTCCTGTGTTCATTATTCTTCTCTCTCGCTGATGTCAGGTGATACTTTAGCTGGACAAGGAGCCCGTACATATAGAGCAGTTACTGTATGGCATGTCAGAAAACATCTTTCTCTAAATTAAATGTTGGACAGCGACACTGTGCTTCCTTGCAGGGAAATGTAACGTTAACTTCAGGAAAGTTTCATGAATTGTTGTGCTAGTGCCATGTCTAAAGTCATGCTGCTAGCGTGGCTAAAAAGAGCAAAAATGTGTAACGTGGCTAAGTTTATTACTAAACAAACAAGGCAAAAAATAAATCTCACCCACACAACATATTTGGTTTTCCCATCATTGTTTTTCTGCTCCTCTTCCTGTAGAGCACATCCGTTCGGAGCTAATTAGAGAGTGTTTTGGCAGCCAAAGAAGCATCTATCGAACAACGATAAGGTCACTAACAATCAATCAGTGCTTATATGTGTATATATATCAAAAAGTGAGCTGTCAATTAAGACATGAGGTACAGTAAATCAGACACAGAGACACCGGGATACACAGCACAGCACAGATCTTTTTCCAAAGTGTTCGTAGGGAGCTTTATCCTGTGTTTCTTGTCTGGATCTCAAAAGGACGTTCTGCCTATGAGTGAGTCATCTGATTGGGGAATAGCTCCTTGTGCAATGCATCTTCCCCTCTTTTCCTGTTAAGCTACGGTTGAATCAAGCCAGATTTTAAATGACTTGTACCTCATGAAAACTCAAGATCTGGTGTGTTTCTTGCAGCTGTTGAGTTTTCCTGTCTTTTATCTTGGGACAGAAAACATGAATAAATGATTATCTTCCCATAAATGTTCTCTGTCATGATCTGAATCAAAGTCTGTTATTCCACCTACTATTATTCCATATGAATTGTATCCTCAAAAACGTCCGGTGTCCTTGATCAGCTAGAACATTTATCATATTTCATGTCAAAGATTTCGCACTAAGTATTGTATAGCAATTGGTGCACAATAAAGAGAACAGAAAAAGATACACAAGGGATAAGGCTGGTGATGTTCTATATTTTTCTTATCATCAACAAATCAAAACAAATGACCAAAAACCAAAAATGTGTTCATTTGTCTGTAAATACTTTGCAATTTCCTCAGCCTGACTGTGGCTCTCAGCCCCAAACCCATTTGTTCCTACTGAGGACTTAAATCTCCTAAAAACAGATCAAAATATATATTACTTTTATTCGTAAAAAAGCTGGGCACTGTGGTTTTTAGAAACCCAAAACAGTCCAAATAGTGCATTTGATGGAGACTATGTACAGGCACAGATTTGGTGCACTAGCAGGGATTATGACAGCAGGACTGTGTCAAGAAAAATCACAACATTTCAGTATTTGAGTGCAAGTTTATTGTCCACAAAGGTGGAAAATTGTCTTTGGCTCATCCCTCAGTTCATTGAAATATGAAAACATACACACACCCCATAACAACGTTGACAGTAAGAAGGGTCTAATAAAGTAATTAAATACACCTTAAAAATACAGCAGAATTGAACAAGCCAGTTGCCAGGATAAATTACAGAGGATTCCTGTAGCACCAACCAGGGTTTATCTTCTGTGATACGTTCCCAAAGAGCCCTCTGATGATCCAAATAGAGGAGCTATTTGCCACTTTCTAGCTGTGCTGTCATGTCAGACCCTGCCATTCCCTGCCTGTCCAGTAGTAGTCCTCAGTCACCTGATCTTTACCTGCCAGCACACCTGACCCCCATTCCACATAATCAGCCATTCAGTGTATAAACCTGCTCACAAGTGTGACAGTCTTTGTCCTGTCGCTCAGAGCTCACTTGTTGGATTGCTTTGCATCTACTTTGAATCAAGTAGTGTTACTTTTTATTCCTACCTCCTCTGTTGATGAGTCTTGCTATTGAGTTCAAACAGCACCTACCAGAAACACTGCAGTACAAAAGCAGTAGAGGAGAATAAAACAAGCAGCTCTGATGACACTTGAGTTATTTGTAGCATAGCAGTGGATGTGGGGGGAAAGTGTGAGTTGAACTTGTTGAACAGATAAGTTCTTAGCTTACAAATTCATAAAGGGTTTTAAGATGTGCTAAGACAACATTTACTGAGCTAACACTCACATTTGTCTCACAGACGTGAAGCATATGTGATTTATGGTGGGTTTTTTTTATTTTTATAGAGTGCAGTAGAGTTATAATATGAAAACTAAAGGATTTTAGGGAGAATTTTCAGTTTTTCCCCCCCATAAGTCAAATATCCTCCCACTCCAGACCTTTAGCACCGGGGTCTTCAGAGGTCTCCAAACCATATACGGGGAGGAAAATGGACGACCTCGTTGCGCACCTATCATCCATCTTCCAGGTCAGTCCCACATGTTTCCAATCCAGCCGTTAATTCTGCATGTCTTCATGCTTTACTGAGCCAGAGGCGGCCAGAAAACATGAAGGAGGAGCTGTAACCTTTACATTTGCTGTCCATAATGTATCAGCAGAAAAGCACATGTCCTCTCCCTCTGCTTGTGTCTAGGTTAACATACATTGTCTCTACAGTTGTGTGAGTGGAAATGGGTTTGGTAATGATAATGGATTGGCCTTATATTGCTCTTATTTTTCTCTGGGATTTTGAATCCTTAAGTTGATCATCACAGGTGTGTTAGATAAGCAGTGTTGTTTTATTTGTTTTGTTTTTCCAAAAATGCCAAATCAGTTATGTGCAAAGTTTTTTACATCCTCAAACTCTACACTAAGCACTACCATACGTGGGGTCACAAGCTTTGAAGAGAAAACAGATTTTATGGTCACATACTTCTGGTTTAACATCTTAGTGCAAGTAACTTCTGGCCTCTTTGACATTTCACAGATGAATTGTGAGCAAATTAATTAGTTTTGAGCATACTTAAAGCAGCTATAATCAATAATTTTATGAAAACAATGTGAAAGGAGTCGCTCGTAGCAATGAACCTACAGAGAATTATCACCTGAATCTGCAGCTCCCCTCAGCTTTATGAAACTTTATAGAGTTTCAGCTCAGTTTTCAGCTGTCTGACTGCAATTTTGTTGTTTTGGTTCTCTCTCACCGCTCTCAGGCCATCGTTTTCGGCTACAGCTGTTTCAGCAGAAAAGCCCACTGTAGACTACTTGTACACTAGTTGTTTAGCACCACACAGAAGACAGACATTGTTAACAGACTAGTTGGTGAACGTAGTGGAGCATTTAGCAGCTAAAAAGCCAGCTAGCCAGGTTTCAGATTAAATGTATTGTTAGTGAGATTTATTTTGTAGAGCAACTTCTTTTACTGGTGTTTATTGGGATGATGGACATTATTGAAGGAATGGTAGTATACTGTATATGTTACAGTTTATAATGTCCTTATTTTTGTGTTTTTATATTGGAACTATATAATTTCTTTGCTTAGCCTGGCAGAGTGATAAACCCTAAGAAGATGCTTAGAGTGATGTATTACATCTCTGTCAGAGTCCTGTTGTCCCCCTTTTGTGGACCAAGTAGCCCTGAATAAGTTGACCTTATGCATTGACTTTAACCAACGACCTAAAACTAGTTGTAATGCACAAGCTAGTTAAAGGTTACTAGTACCAAGCAAGTCTAAATATATATTTAGACTTTCACAGGGATCTCTGGTGACAAATTGAAATCCCTACACCCTTAAGGGTACCATGTTTAGGTACAACAGTTGTTCTACCTCAGCGTCAGTAAAATGATTCCAGCTTGTCGAATGTGAGGATTTGCTGCTTTTTTCTGCTGTTGCTGTTTAATAACATTGTAAATTAGATATATTTTGGCTTTTGACTGTTGTTCGGACATGGGAAGATGTCACCGTGAGTATTTGGCTGCTGTAATCGTTCCTCCTCTCCTTACTAGTTGTGAAGCAATGCCTTCCAAATGCAACTTTAATTCATCCTAATATGAGGCTTTAGTATTTAGAGTTAGCCAAATCAAGTGGGTGTCTTTTATGTATGAAAAGAGAAACTCAAAGGGGGGATTTCATACTAGACATGGGAAGAGAATCACTTCTCAGAATAGCTTCATATTAGCTTTAACTCCCCAATGCATTTCTACACAGAACGAGAAGTGTGGATTCTTTCCAGCGTACCAACGGGCATGTGAGTGTTGTTTTTAAGACAGACTTGAACAAATGTGAACCTATACTTTAACCTGTGGAGTAGAAATACAAAGGGCATGCAGTGTCTCAGTGTACTGGGGACTGCTGGTTAAACAGATAAGACTCTTGCAGCTGAGTCTGAGCTTCATGAAATGTTTCTCCAGAGCAGACCAGCACGGAGAGGAGACAGTGAAAGTATGCAGAGCAACTTCTGCTTTTGTCATTAGGGGCCCGGCACAACACACAGGGAGAGAGCCCCCCTCTACTTCCTTTAGGTAAGTTAAAAAGGGGGGGGGGGACGATCATACAAATTCAAGGAAGACATTTAGAAGTCAACATGTTTGACTTTTGGGGAAGGATGTCATTTTTCAGTGTACAAGAATTACGTCTCTGATGGAAACGGACAACTTCCATCACCAGGAGAGGTTTTGACATTGAAGATGAAATTGGTTTGGGTCACAGAGAGCCCCATGAGAAAAACACTAAGGGCTGCATCCCAACACTGGAGGATTGTTAAGATTGGACTGAGTAGCTTCATTCATCATATACTGAATACACGGCCAGGTTTAAGCCTGGTAGCTCGGGTTTTGATGTTGGGCATAAATACTGTTGATCTTCAGTTGAATGTCGTGCTGGAAGAAGTACTTACATCTTTTTAATTAAGTAAAGTTAGTAATAGTTTCACCAAAAGACTTATATTAATCAATAACAATACATCGTAATGTATTTGTTGATTAAGTTTTGTATTTATCCAATTCTGCAAACTAACTAGTGACTAAATGTTTTAAAACATTTTCACATCTTCAACAATGTCTGATTATTGAGCTAAAAAAGAGGAGCTGTGTCTTATATAAAGTTCAAACTAATGTTGCTTGCGTGTAAAGAAATGTACAAAAACCCTGAAACTTTTGCAGATATGTTGGTAAACTGTCCTTTTTAAATGATTGAATATCATAACACCCGATCCTCAGTGCTCATGTGACCTGTTCTGCTTTCTGGCTGCAGCAGACATGAGCTGGTGTAATCGGTTGTAGTTCAGCATTGTTTGTTGTCTAAAATATCTCTGTTTCTGGGATTGAAATTGACAGTGTGTCAGGACAGGATGTTGCTTTTATTTTTTGGTTTTTGCTCTGAGCTCATAGAGCTCATATAGCAATGGTGTGGAGCCGCCAATGAGAACCAACATATTTAATTATCATGAAAGAATGCAGCCCGCCTCCCCCGTTGATGTGATTGGCAGGTAGCCTGCTGCGGCAACCACAAACACTACAGGCATTAAACTTAATCACAGTGCTATGTTACAGTATATTTTTTAAACGTTTCAGCATTTCCAACCTGTATGGGAAGTAATTTCAGTTACTTACATATTGTAAATTGGTGATTGTTTGTCAAACATAATTATATTTAATCAAACCCAGTGTTGCAACATGTGTCCATGAGGAAGACAAATCTCCAGTGGTATAAGTATTCACATCGCTTTACTTAAGTAAAGGTTCTACTAAACCATAAAATACTCCATTGCAAGTAAAACTACTGCATTGTTAAACTTACAGTAAGTAAAAGTACAATATTGTCAACAGATTTGACTAAAGTATCAAAAGCTAAATGACTCATTATGCAGCAGAATGTCGCTAATCACTGTTATATATATGTTATGACTTTGGATTATTATGATTGATTTATTAACATAAAATCAACATTTTAAGGATGAAGATGGTCAGGAAGTTTATTTTTGACTACTTCGTATGCTTGTAGGTAGTGTAATCTACGACAATGCAGATGATGATTTATATGTAATATCTTAATCTGAAAAGGAGCTAGTAGCTATAGCTGTCAGATAAATGTAGCGGTGTAAAAAGTACAATATTTCATTAGTGGAGTAGAAGAATACAGAGGCATCAAATTGCATCTTGAATAGACAACTTACACCTTCTGCATGACCTAATGCAGTTTGTTTAAAGTATGTCAAAACAGGGAAGCTAATAAAAAATCGCCCGTTGTATTTGATGTAATTCCACGGACAAATTCCCAACATGATTTACCTGTCCGCAATCCAGTTACAGACCGTTTGTTAGAAAGTAGGTTGTGTTGTCTTCTGTTGCCAGGCGACCAAACTGTGTGCGTCCATTCTCTCACTTTTCCTATCCTCACATCATCACCCACGACTTCTGTCCTCCTTGTTTATAAAGACATAAAGAATCATACTGCCCACTCTGGCCCGGAAGTGATGACGCCTGGAGTCTGTGCAGTGTAGGCCAGAGGATAAATGTTTGTATGATCTATATCAATATTTGCAATATTGGTGAATTCACATGAAGTAGAATATAACTCTATTTTACTGAGGTTTGATGGTAAACACATATTTTGCAATTAGTTTAATTTGAATTGAGATATCAGGCCCAAACTCACTTTTGCAGACGCATGTCTTCCAGACATGCCTGTAATATGAATACAGCAGTATAAACAAGTGTTTTCCATCAGTTCTTATTCTCCTGTACTGAAAAAAACCACTACAGTATTGAGGATGTATGTGGCTTCACCACAAGCAATTTTCCCTGGAACATTGCTTTGGTCCTTTTTTTTACTTCCTGGTGGAATGCAAACACGTGGCTTAACATCTTGTACAACATAAGGTTGTGCTTGTTGAACAAAATTGTTTTTCCTTACAGAAGAACCCTGTTGCCATGCCCTGTGCTAAGAAGTGCACTGCAAGCATAATGTACTTTATGTATCCAGTAGCTGGCCTAATGTTAGCGCTGACACCAGTCATCTGTCCCTTCACCTGGCCTAGGACCTGAAAGGAATCTGGAAAGACTGAGGTGCAGGACCGGGTTATATTCTTCCCCTGCTGGGTGTTCTTTGCCTTGTAATTGACAACGATGAGGTCAGCTAATGAATGTTGTGTGGAAAAACAACAGATACTGACAACTTTGCAGGATCTCTAACAGACGTGACTAACACTAGTGTATTTTTAGAATCTGCTGCTCCACATTATCTCCCAGTCTCTCTAGAGAAAAGACCTGGTAGACAAAATAATGTAAACGGGAATTATGTTATAGCATCCAACAAAACCGGCAAATCTGAAAACATTCCCAATGGTTAAGGATTATTTTTTAACTTAATTGTAAACTATGGTGAGTTTCATTAGGACATTTTGACCCTCCTGTGTTACTGACAGCCTTTATAGGCACATTTTGAAGGTTAACCATAACTGCAAAGTTCTGCTGTTGGTTGAAAACTGTTTTCTAAAACTTCCTGCCACAGCAGATCCACTCTGACACTCCACTCCACAAATATTTTACAAAATACTATAAGGCACTATAACAAATATGATAGAAAACCTATGGCACATTTTATATTTTCTCAAAGTAGAGCTATTCTGCTACCAACCATTTAAATGTGCTAATGTTAACCGTGCACTGTGCTGCTATGTAAGAAAAAACGACAAAATTCAGGCTAAGAAAAATAAATCAGACTCGATAATATTCATTATTAAAGAATCAGGAGCAAAAAAAATGGCATCTGGATAGTTGTTCTTGCCTGAGCTCTTTGACTTTCCAAAAAAGAGTCACTACAAAGTCTCTGACTGGCCGGTAGCTCGCTCAATAATCCATCCATCGCTCAAACTCACCAACAGTTATAGGACAAACATGCAGTAACAGGACACAGGGGTTTGGCTTATACTGATACTTGTCATTCAGTGATCTGACATTGTGGCAATGTTTGCAATGGTGATAAGTCTGTTTGAAAATGGTAACATTAGTTTATTAAGACCTACTTCACTTAGTGTAAGTGTTAGTTAGTTGTTTAGAGGTAGTGTAAGATAGTAGATATTAACACTGACTTTATGCTCCCACAAGGTTCCACTGCACATTTTTTTGTATAATCTCACTTTTTAATTCATTTACACTGACAAGAGCAAATTTTCAAAAATAACAATCTCGCCCAAATGGACTCGGCATTAGGTTATCTGTGTCTGTTATCACTGGAACACCACAGCCTTTACGATCTGCATGCAACAATCAGCATTGATCTTGGACATGGGGGGGGGGGGATTTATTACCACCAGCATTTGTTACTCAGACCCCATTACTGTCCTTTCACGTGTAGCACTATCTAATAACCATTGGGTGTCATGGCTGTACAATGAAGGTGATGAATTCTATGCATAATAGTGTAATCAAACAACACTGTGGCTCACTGCTGAGTGAGGAGGGAGGGGTGCTGGAGGCAGAGAGCTATAAAAGAGACCGTGAAGGATTGAGTTGAACCAGAGTGAAGAACAGAGGAGGATAGAAAGATAAGGACAGAAAAGAGAGAGAGTAAAGACATTCCTGTGCAAAAGATACAGAACCAGGATAGTGCACTCAACAAGAAGGTAAGAAAGAAACAGATTATTAAATATGTTCATGTGTCAGTATCTATCTGCTAACCACGTACTTTAAATCTTATAGGCAGAGGAATATCACAATCTAAATACAACTTATTATGCATATGATTAAAAATTTAATAAAAAATGTGCTTTGATTTAGTGGCTTAAGTTTAAAAATTAGTTACAGCAAGTGAAAAGCTTGTAATTTATTGTTGTCATATGTCATTTGAATTATCATCTACATTAGTCTTTATTTAACATGCATATCTGCTAATGGCATTTATTGTAATTGCAAACTGCACTCATGTGTTCCATGTAACCCATCCTGCCCAATCCCAGATAATGTACTAATTATTTTATCAGTATCCTTTCTCTTCGAGTTACAAATCAGTCTGTCAAGTACAGTTTTGCCAGTTTTCTTTTTTACTTAAAGCACACAAATGCAGACCGTGTGGGTGTTTGGATTGTGTTGCCTGTGTTTTGGCAGCGGATGCAGAAATGTTTGAGTGTTCCAGTGACAAATGGTGATGGCTTACACAGATGTGTAATCTGAGTGGAGGGGCTCACTGCAACCATGTATTTTTCACTCTAAAAGACAAGGAGGATGGCCTATATCTTTTAAGAAACATTTTTGTTCTAGAACTTAAAAGATTTAAATGCAACATTGAACATAGGTTTTAATGTTTCATCCTTTCTTAGTCTCATTTTTCCACTAGCGTGGCTCTGCTGCTGGACTCCATCATCTTTGGGGTTCCCGGTGTGAATCACACGTTAGGAGAGGTGAAAGTTCAACGGTCAGTGTGAGAGAATGTCGGTGAGGCCTCTTATTCTCATTCTGGGAATCGCAGCAGCCACTGTTGTTACAGCTCAAGGTGAGTCACTCACAAAGGTCCAATCTTGGCAGATGTGCATTGAAAAACACAGCAGCCTCCCTCCAAACATACACACATTTTAAGTAACTGTCAGGTGGGGACACTTGCAAATGTGCATTGCAATACAAAGTTGGAGAAGGTGAGAAAGTGAATAATGAAAGAGGCAGGCTGATAAAAAAAAAACTTGAACTCCACTGTACAGTGAATGGAAAAGTGAATGTCAATGTGTGATTTAGTTGTCTTTCCTACAAACATTGGCCTTCAGCTGAAAGTATGTTGCTATTTGTGGATTTATACTCAAACTAAACTTGGCTGTTTGTAGGCAATCGTGTTCTCTAAATCAATTTTACCCCCTCCTGTATTTTTCCATGACTGTTTTCTCTGTTAGACAGCTACAACTGAACTACAGTTTGTGGATTTTACAGATACACACAATAGCACTCAGATGTAGCAACATATCAGTGCAATAAATACAACTTTCCTCCAAAATCATCTCTCTGGAACTCTTAGAAAAAATATATATTACACTACATAAAAGATTTCACAACCAGAATTCTTTATACATTAAAGATTATATTCAAGATTATCATTTTTTTAGATATTTAATGGTTTTTCATGTTTGAGTGTAATACAATTCTCTATCTTTGGAAAAGTGACAACTAAAGTACATTGTCAGATATTAATGTAGTGCACGCTGGTACAAAAATGTGAGAGATGCAGCCAAGAAATTTGTCACACGTTTCAATTTGTCTCTTTTGAACAGTTAGTATGACCTTGTATTCATGCCATGTTTGTTTCTGTACTCTGTGTCCAGACAACTATGAGTGGACCACATGGTTCAATGTTGATCACCCCGGAGGCCGTGGAGACTATGAGCAGCTGGATGCCATTCGCTTCTACTACCGTGCCCGAGTGTGTGAGACTCCCCGGGCAATCGAAGCCAGAACCACTGAATGGCTCCCAGCCCGTGAAACTGGGGAGAAGGTCCATGCAGACCCCACTGTGGGCTTCTGGTGCCTCAATGAAGAGCAGGGTCCAGAACGTAACTGCTCCAACTATGCAGTCCGCTTCCTCTGTCCCAAAGGTTCAACCTTTAATATCCATTCAGTCACCAAATGTTGTCACCATATATAAAAGCAAGACCATACGATACCATAAAACATTTGAGTTTTGTACTTCAAAAGCCTGACTTTACTGTAGATATGCATCCTCATATGCAAATAAGAGAGGACCGCTTTGATGTGGAATCTTTATAGGTGATAATCTGACTGTCACTTACACTCTTTTCCAACAGATAACAGTGTGAACATTCAGGGTATCTGGGATCCATGGTCAGACTGGAGCACTTGCCCTGCCCTCTGTGGTCAGGTGGGGGTCCAACTGCGTTCCAGAAACTGCCAGTCTCGCTCTATGCCTTGCAGTGGGCCTAAAGTGGGAAGGAAAGCATGCAATGGACCTGAGTGCCTGAAATCAGGTGAGCTAGCCCTGGTTTGGGCAGACAGACCCTTCTTCTGCGATTCTTTTTATTCAGTCAGACCCTGAATTAGCTCATCAGATGTGGAAGACCCAGTGTTCATAAATGGTTAACCTTGTTTAATTCTACTCTTTAGATTGCTCCCTGCAGTGTGTGATGGGGAAGGTAAATGCTGACTGTGACGCATGCATGTGTGAAGAACACATTCTGCTGGGTTCTGTTCGTGGTGCCGGGGGTCTCACTGCTGAAGGCGTTACCATCCTTCGCTCTGGCAAACTCCTTACTCTTACCGACCACAATGGGCATTTCCGCATCCCTGGTATCTGCCATGATGGCAACACCACCCTGACAATGAGCCTGCAGGGTCATGCCACCCTTAGCGTTGTTGTGCCCCACAGTTCTGAACACATCTCTGTCCTCAGTATCCAGCTGAAAAGAACAGGTGCAGTTTATGTGTGCGGATTTACACCAAAATATTTGCTTGCAGTTCACGTTACGTTTGTAACCAAAAAGTTCAATTTTCAGCTACACATGGTAATGTTATTTTATCTCCAATTGTGATTTGTCAGAAAAGCTTCATGTGCTGAGAAACCCTGAGAGCAAGGCCAGGAGGGAGGGGCAAACTGCTGCCTTCTGCTGCAAAGTGGCAGGAACACCACATCCAGACAAATACCAATGGTAAGACCTCAGTCTTGAGTCACATAGATGCATCTAATGTTCAAATAGTACGGTATATTCAATGACTTTTCTTGTCTTTTCTATGTGAACCAACAGGTTTCATAACAACAGTCTCCTGGAGAAGCAGTCTGAGAGCACCTTGGTCCTCAAAGATCTGCAGCCTGAGCAGACTGGGGAGTACCACTGTAGAGCAAGTGGTCCATCTGGTGCTATTAAGACCAAACCAGCTACACTGAAAGTGTTAGGTATGTTCTCAATAAATTGATAAAAACATTAAATACACATGAATGTGAATCAATAGACATCATGAGCAATAAGTAGATTAATATCAAAGGCGTACATAGGCCTACTGTATTTTCCTTCCGAAAGATGGCAGTATGATCAAACATTTTGATTTCTACATCTCTTACACAGGTACACATGAGCATTTCTGTAATCCCAAGCCTAAATCCCATCTCATCCATCTTCCACATGACTGCTACCAAAACAGCACAGACTCCTTCTACTACGATGTGGGCAAGTGCCCCTCCAGTACATGTCCCGGAGAGCTGGACAATGTCATCAGGTGCAAAGATAAAGTGGCTTACTGCTGTGGTGTGCAAAAGATGGAGGAGAGGCAGCTAACATGCCAGGGCTACCAACTGCCCACCAAGGTGGTGACTGAGTGTGGCTGCCAGAAATGTGTGAACACCAAGGCCATTGTGCACGGTAGGGCCATTGCTGCAGACAATGGTGAGCCAATGAGGTTTGGCCATATCTTCATGAATGGAGTCCGAATCAGCCGCACAGGCTACAAAGGTACATTCTCCATCCAGGTTCCTCCAGACACAGAGAGGCTAGTCCTGACTTTTGTGGACAACATGCAGAAATTTGTCAACACTACAAAGGTACTCCCATTTAACACCAAAGGAGGGGCTGTTTACCATGAGATCAAACTTCTAAGAAAGAAAGCTCCTGTGACCATCAGCTCCACAGAAATCAATACTCTGGAACTTGGGGAGGTAGAGGGCCAGGAGGCAATGGTTCAAATCCAGATTCCTCCCAATTCCTTCTATACGGAGAAAGGGGAAGTATTCACAGGTAACGTAAATGCTAGCATCACATTCCTCGACCCCAGAGACATCTCCACAGCTGCTGCAGCTCAGAGTGATCTAAACTTTGTAGGAGATGAAGGAGATACCCTGCCGCTGAGAACCTATGGGATGTTTTCAGTTGACTTTAGGGGTGAGGAAAACAATGAGTGCCTGAACGCAGGTGAAGTGAAGGTGTCCCTGGATTCTTCCCAGGTGAAGATGTCTGCACACCTCAATACCATGAAGCTGTGGTCACTGAATCCTGAAACTGGCCTGTGGGAAGAGGAAGGAAGTCTGCAGGTGGAGAAGAAAAGAAGAGGCAAAAGGGAGGAGAGAACCTTTCTGATTGGTAACATGGAGATCAGAGAGAGGCGTCTTTTTAACCTGGATGTCCCAGAGAATCGCAGGTGTTATGTGAAAGTCAGGGCCTTCCGCAGTGAACGCTTCATGCCCAGTGAGCAGGTGGAGGGAGTTGTGGTGAGTCTTATAAACATGGAGCCCACAGCTGGCTACTCCTCTAACCCACGAGCATGGGGCCGTTTTGATAGTGTCGTCACCGGCCCCAGTGGGGCCTGTCTTCCTGCCTTCTGCGATGAACAAAAAGCTGATGCCTACTCTGCATATATCATGGCCAACCTTGGAGGAGAGGAGCTGGAGGCTGTCCCTTCTGCTCCCAAACTCAATCCCAACCTCATTGGAGTGCCCCAGCCTTACCTGGGTAAGATGAACTACAGGCGGTCTGACCATGAGGACCCCAGAGTGAAGAAGACAGCATTCAGCATCAATGTGGCAAAACCAAGTCCCAACACAGCTGAGGAAGGCAACGGACCAGTGTACGCATTTGAGAATTTGAAAGAATGCGAGGAGGCCCCATTCAGTGCGGCACACTTCCGCTTCTCAAGAGTAGAAGGAGACCGTTACGATTACAATACAGTGCCATTCAATGAAGATGACCCAATGAGCTGGACAGAGGACTACTTGAGCTGGTGGCCTAAACCCATGGAATACCGGGCCTGCTACATCAAAGTCAAAATCAACAGCCCACATGAAATCAATGTGCGGTCCCACAACATGGGCGGCACCCACCCGAAGACGGTAGGCCAGCTGTATGGCCTCCGAGACACTCGCAGCATCCGTGATATGGACCAGGCAACTGTTTCAGCTGTGTGCCTGGAATTCAAGTGCAGTGGGATGCTGTATGATCAGGAACGTGTAGATCGTACCCTTGTGAAGGTGATTCCACAAGGAAGCTGTAAGAGAGATAATGTCAACACAATTCTTCAAGAGTATCTGGTCAACCACCTGCCTCTAGCCGTCAACAATGACACCAATGAGTTCACCATGCTAGCGCCTCTTGACCCTCTGGGCCATAACTACGGAATTTACACGGTGACGGACCAGGATCCCCGGACAGCAAAAGAAATTGCCCTTGGACGCTGCTTTGATGGCACTTCTGATGGTACATCGCGAGTCATGAAAAGCAACGAGGGCGTAGCACTGACATTCACCTGTGGAGATCGTGAGGCAACACGCCAGAGTGTCTTCCAGGCCATGCAGCGTCCTCAAGGTCAGACAGTAACAAGTGTGGGGAGAGGAGAAGGCAGACAGAACAGACGCCGGCAGAGGGCCAATGCGCCACGCAACAGTCGTAGACGCAGCACCAGAAATCCTACAGGAAGACGCACAAAGGCCACAAGCTAAACTCTAAAGGTGAAGGCTCTATGTGACTAAATCAACACCAACTGAAAGGGAGGTGGAGGGCATTAACCTTGTTTTGATACATCTTATATTTGTTCAAATTAATTGAATATGTAACTAAAAAAAGCTAGGCCTATTTCTTACAGCTGTTTCCCAAGGAATATTTTCAGTCTCACTTGCAACAGCACTGTGGTAAATATTTACTTGAAAGTGTATATAGAGTATTTATTACACATGCCTTATTAATCAGTGAGCTGGGTATTATTACATTAGTTTCTTTCATTGATGTTGTAAACAAGAACAGAAACAACTTTTTGACCAGTGATTTATTAAATTAGATGCTTATAAAACACTGCAGATTCTGTATCTTCCACATTGTTTGTCCAATTGTCCATGTAACATTGAAACTGGTCAATTGCTAGAAAAGAAAAAGGAGAAATACACCCCTTTTGATTAACTGTAGCCCATATGAAGACATGGTGGGGTGAAGCCCATAAGCCCCCGCTCCTCATCACACTTGATACAAGCCTGCAGAAGCAATGATTTAGGAGACCAGTGGTAGCAAGTTAATCCACTTGCCTGATCCATACTTTTCTGCATTAGTAGAAATCAAATTAGTAAATTACATTGTCATGCACAAATACCCAAGCACTATTTGCTCCATATTTTCAAGGATATTCCAGAGATTTATCAAGAGAATGGCTGTGAAGTTTTAAAGTCACATTTATTATACTTGTCTATCCCTTTTACCTTACAGTGAATGTCATGTGCGCTGTAAAATTTCTTACATGTTACGTCCGTCTCATATCACCCACAATGCAACCATTCCAGAGATAAAGATGAATAATGTTCTAAATAAATTGTTCTGAATTTGGCAACCAAAGTTATAGATACTATATACTTCCTGTAAGAGAACCATCCACAGGTAAGTGAGACCTATAATATATACATGACATTCTGGTTAAAGAATTTGCATAGAACCTTGTGTTTCTATGTCACTACACTTATAACTGCAATACTGTATCCACCGTTTTGTCAGGAGCATTTAATAGAAAATGAGCCCTGCAAAACTCAGACAACAGCAGTTACAATGTGTTCTCCATTGAAGCTGGATCACAGATACTACATGACTGTGTGTGTGTGTGGGTGAGAGAGAGAGAGTGTCGAGGTTGAATGAGACACAGAAAAGGCAATTCCATATGTATGAACATAAAGGGTTGGTGAACAGGATGCTCCCTGGTTTAGTCCCTCTGGTCATTGAAGCAAAATTAAGGGGTCAACACATAGTTCAGATATTCCAGGATGGCACTGGACAGCATGAAAAGGTACAGCTGCATTTCTGACGGTTGAGAGGGGGAAAGGGCAGTGGTGATGTAGCCAGTGTCACATGAAGTCCTCATAGTCTTGGGCGTAGCCACCATCAAACTCTGCATAGTCAAGGTCATCTCTCATCTGTGCCTTCAAACCACCTCCAGGTACAACCCCTTTCTTCTTCTTCTTTCCTTTGTTTTGCTGTAAAGGCAAATAAGTCACTTTAAAAAGATGCACATTATATTTACAGCAAAACAGCTTTCTAATTTGATCTGAGTATTCTTTGGTTCAACTGTGAAACAAACTGATTGATACAGCTGTAAACGTGCATGTTACATTACACTTAATTAACAAATATACAACCGTTTAGATTCAGTATAGAAGCCACATGAAACAAGAAACTACCAGACTGAGCACACACACTGGGTGACTGGGCTGGGTGAACAGCACCCCCATCTGAAAATTAACTACAGATCAGAATTTACCTGAGAAAACACAAACATGAAGTTGCTTACTTTTTCTTGTTTCTGTTTTTCACTAAGTAGGACTGACAAGGAATTGCTGACTTTCTTCATGTCCTCTACTTCCACTGTATGAGGAAGACAAATAGTTATTAGTCAAACCTGCTTTAATTGAAATTGAAGATGTTGATATAGTGGATAAGTAACAATCACTGTTGTTCAGTAAAAATGAATGTAAAGCTGTTGGGCTTACATGAAATACAGAGTTCCCGAAACAATGACTCCAAGAAACTTGAATAATGCACAGATTTTTCAAACTGGGATATTTTTTCTTTCAGCAATTTTTCAAACTCTGTGAAGTCTTCTTTGGAAGATGGACACATGGCATCAATCCCAGTGACACTGATTGAAGTGCTGCTGACACCTGGAAAAAGAAAAAAGGAGGTTTGATGTGTCTTCTAAAGATATACAGTCACAGATGCAAAGCCCTATTTTTAAAATTGGACCTCCAGTGTGTTGCTAGTGTAATGTTAGGCTGAATATTGAGGGTACTTGACATGACGACAACAATAAAATTGCAGTACAATAATGCCAAAACTAGGTTTGTGGTAGTTTAGAAATAGTGTCATCTTTCCCAAATGTCAATATCTGCCTCAAAATCAAGTATTAGTCAGGCTAAAAGACCATATACTGTATGTACACTTAATTTATGGCCCCCCCCTCATAACATGTTAAAGCTGACCTGGTTTAGCAATTTATTCTAAATGGTTCGGAAATACTTATGTAAAACCAATCTGGTCAGAGGATTTTGTTTAAATTAATCATGAGTTGTAGTAACCTGCATCTACACGGAATAAACAAGTGTTTGTGAAAAGTAGAAGAAACCAAAGGGGCAATCAAGCAAATACATTAACCATCCATGCACAAATTAAACATTAAATATGAATACATTAAATAATCTTCAATAGGTATGCAGTAGTTGTACAGTTTCATTTAGAGTGTCTATTGTGGAAGACAACTAAATTTTTTGCTATAAAATAAAATTTTAAAAAAGCAGAGAAATGTTCACATTTGAATTTTTCTGTTAATCTGAATGGAGATCTTGTTTTACCAAAAGCATCTTTTGCTAGCTCCAAGTCCGCATCTTCCTGCAGTTTCTTCACTCTTAGCTTCTCTGCAAGTTGTTCTCCAGGAGTGAGCTCAGCTGGCTGTGATAACAGATGCCACAGTGTCAAAATGCAACAGAGAGAGGACAACAGTTTTGTGTATTCTATAGAAAACTGTCATTTATTACAAAAACATTATTTATTTTAAAAAATAAAACTCACTTCATCATGCAACTCTTTCTGCTTCAGCTCCTGCTGTTTTTTCTTTAACCGGTTCTCCTTCTCTTTGATCTTCTCGCTCAACTTTTTCTTTTCAGAAACCTTTGTTTCTGAAAATTAAAATAATGGAATGATAAAACCTGTGAATTTGTAGAAAAGCAGACAACCTAGCCACTGATTAACATACGATACAATGTGTTATGTTCTACAGACGACAATTAAATACCTGTTTTTGCTAACTCTGCTTTCTTCTCCTCATCTTCATCCTCATCATCCCAGTTGTCCTATGAATATAAAAAAAAAGGTGGGATAGTTGCCATCTTATTATGCCGTCTTCACAGGCTAATTGTGTGTTAAAAAAATTGATAAACACTAATTCAGACAAATGTAAATTGATGCTAAATAAATACATTGAAACGTTTATATTATACAACGTAACACACTAACGAGATGGCAAAAAATACCCATAAACATCCACAATTTTACACAGACTTGAGTCCAAGTCCATCCAGACCAATAACACCTTGATACTAGGGATAGGCAACAAATCCATCATCCTTATTCATCAACAATTAAAAATATGATTTCACCAGTCTACAAATGTTGCCAAATCAATGAATCCAAGCAAATATGATTATTTTACATGTGATTTTGCATGCATCTTCCATATTGTGATCTACATTGTTATTGAAAAAAATATTGAGATAATGATTTTAACCATACTAGCCCTGTTTGACAAAGCCTTAGAAAAATGTCTAGTGCTAGAGACTGATCCAAAAGAAAAACAAGCTCAAACTATTTACAGTCTGCCAATAGTCAGTGGTGCACTGCACTCCGACAATGTTGACATAATCATTGTTACTCATTTAAAACCATATACATTACCTTAATTCAATAACTACAAAAGGTCTTTCCCACATTGTTATGTGCAAAATTCAAAACCTAACAAGCTGCAAATTGAACAACTAACTTTACAAATTGAGTAACGTATGTATCCCTGAGCTTTGGCAAGCAGGTGAATTTGAGAATACTGTAAATACAACAGTAGCTCAATACAATCCACTGGGGACTACAAATCAATGTATTTTGGACAGAAATAAACCGTGTCGCTGGTTTGCCACAACCATTTTGCCCTGCTTGCTAAATACGACAACGGCTTGTACTGCAGAGGGCATGAAATCATCAGTTTCTTTAGTTCGGGCAACATATGTTACAAAAAACGTAACAATTGAAGAGGCCTCTACCAGCACTTTCTCTGGGTCAATTATCTGAGGTTTCTGGACAGTCACCATCCAGGCAAGAACCACCTGTATTGCAGTATCAACGGAGCACCAGCTTCCCACTACACGCCTGTTGTTAAGTCGGAAAGTTCTAGGCCTAGTTCTTGGTTGAGTCATCAGCCCAGATGATGATTTCATCCGACTGTGGCTAAAGTTGGTTAGCAAGCTAACGCTGCCTCATGTTAAACGTAACTCAAGCTGAAGCAATTCAGGACCGGCCACTCATGCTAACCTCCTATAAACCATTTAATGTTTATAAATACAACCAACTTTGGGCAGTGGTAGCAGTCTACATTAACCACGCATTAGCCAAGCACGCCAAAACACTCGAGTTAACGACGCCATCGTCGAAGTTACCCAACATGAAAGCCCATTCTCAGACGCAAGCTGATATGGAAGCTAGCGACGTTGTTAGCCAAGTGGCCCGGTGAGAGATTAGCTTTTAAGCTACGTTATCCGATTTTAGCCCGGCTATCGAAGAATTGCATCGCTAGCGGCGATCTTTCGCATAAGAGCTGACAACATTAGCGTTCACTAATTTAATTTAATCCACAGCTGTCGACTGGCACGATAACATTTACCGTGACAACGTTTGAAAACCGAATAGGAGCATACCGGTAGCTAAAGTGGAGTTACTACGGGCTGCCTGGTGGAGCCACATGAGTTAGCCGTCAGCTAGCATAAAGCTAACACAGGATCGATTGACAGGCAGCCTGACATGGCATCGTACCGTTAGCGTGACACTAACCGGGACAGCTCGCTTAACGTTATACTACCAAACGACGGCGGACCTAAATCCCATCCAAAACTCCACGGGTGTTTGCCACGTTAATTTACCTTAACCTCTTCCTCTTCGTCTTCGCCTTCCCACTTGTCCATCGCTGCCGCCTTTTCAGTCTGCTCCTCCGGCTCGAAGGTCTCAGCGTCTGTAAGAACGACAACACGAAATTCATTAGGCCGGTCCACATCTAACGAGCGACCCTGGACAGCACCGCGGTGCTTCGTCGCGTAAAACAAAGACTGCGGAGAAGCGGATGATGTGCAGATAGCCAACTTAAGTTTCTCACCCCAGTCCGCCATGTTGGCTGGTTGTGTTTGACAGGCTCGCAGTGTGAAGTCGGTGCTGCAGCCCGTTGGCCACGTCCAGCAGCAGCAGCAGCGGCGGCAGCTCCCACCTTCCGCACGTCACGACACCTCTGACCTCCTTCTGGCAGCAGCGCGACACTGATACGGCGCCACGGGCGTCTTTATTTAATGAAGTAGTAAACATGAGGAGGATTTCACTAAAGTAGCCTGGTCTTTCTGCCCCGCTCTGCATGATGTCAGAGGGGAATGCTGCGGTTTTTACTTCGCCACAGTTAGTTAATCCGCACTCACGTCCCAAATTAAGATTAGTCGGAATAGTCAATAAACTGAAGATAGAACTATTTCGATCATTGTTCAAGTTATTTGCCATGCAAAATAAAAATGTATTTAGATTCGTTTTCGAATGTTTTACTAGTGGTTGGAGAAATCAAGCATTGTGAAGGTGTCGCTTTGGGCTCTGAGTAATTGTGATGGGCATTTCTCGCTATTTTTGGAATTTTTACAAACCAAACCGTAGATTAAACTATGACACTAATCACCAGTTGCAGCCCTACAAAACACTTAGCGCCACCTCAACAACCTAAACAGTAAAATGCTGCTTTTACATTATCTCATGAGTAATAATAATCTGTTATAATGGTATAACATTCACAGGAGACATTTGTCTGCATTAAGAATTTTGACTTTTAATACTATACATACATTTTTCTCATTATACTTTCATACTTTTACTTAAGTAACATTTTCAGTGCCGGACTTTGTAACAGAGTATTTTTACAGTGTGGTACTACTGTATACAGAATATTTCAACAGATTGTCCAACCTGGTCATTTTTAAAAGTCAAAATAATGAGTCAAGTCAATTTATTAGACAGTAAATCAAATGTACGAGTTAGTAAGTCAAAATTATAATCATAATGTTGGCTCATCATTTTGATAGTATCCATAATTGTAATATTTAACTTACTACTTGTAATGTTGACTTACAAAAACTGGCTAAATAAATAAAAGTGTATTTACATATACATGGTTTGTTAATGTCTTGGGTAAAAGTAGTCCCACTATATTTTTCTTTTCTTGTTGGACTCTGTATGTCCACATAGGTTATCATTTATATAAACATTATATATTATACAAACCTTTGCTGCAGATGTGACATATTAATGAAAATAGAGAGAAGATCATTTTGAACAGTTCCAATTTGCTAAATTAAAAAAATAAGCAGAGTCCATCAGAGGCAGAGTGATTCAGTTTAATAATTTAGGACTATATTTATCACACCAGAAAGTGTGCACAACAATACAACACTCACAGCAAAAACAGACTGAAGTTGACCAATAATAACACAGTCAGGTGTTACTGAGCACTATGTACCTGATCTCTAATCAAGATAAATCACGATGGAGATGTCTTTGAAGCAAACATTACAGCTCTTAATGACAAAAAAATTATACAATTTCACAAAAATAAATAACTTTGTAGGTTTGCAACACAAATTTGATTTGGTCATAATAACTGTATAATAACTACACTTAATTATTTTAAGTGTTTGGGTTGCTTTTCTGGGTGTGGAGTCACATCCCTGAGAAGGACACATTGGGACAGGAGGGGTTCATACAGGTTTATCAAAATAAATACATAAGCAAGCCAAGTGTAATGAAAATAATTCTGTTGGTGTTGGTTAGACTTGGTGGATATGCTGTTTATACTGTCAAAATGTGTTGTTTTTTTTGTCTCTGAATTAATCTATTCATTTGATTAATTCAGTGCTGAATGTTGTGTGATAGAAAGTGATAGTTAAAATACTAAATTACAATATAATTAGATACTGTATATAGAAAGTGCTGAAGTGCTGCTTATCTTAAAGAGGTATGGTATTGCACAGATAAATGAGATCATATTAGGTATGTGAGTGAGGAGGTGTCTCCTGATCCAGCAGGGGTGAGTGGGGTCATGTGCCAGGGCAGATAAGGTCAGGGCAGGGCAGGGCGATCAGCAGCATCAGCAGTCCCAGTACGAGACAGAGTGGACTGTGGCTCAGTTCCAGCCCACGTGACCTCCCTACAGGAACACAGTGAAAGCGATACAAATGTAAAGCCATGCAAAATATGAACCCTGTGGGTTATCCGTTGTTGTATACATAACAAAAAAAACACTAATTTCAGAGGATTTCATTACACTTTCTGGAGTTGTTCAGTATATTCCAGTATCAGTGGTACATTTCTCCTTCAGAGCTGTTATGACTATGAAATAATGCAATAAATAGAACACTCATCTCATGTGAACCTGTTTGTTTTTATATGATGTAGGATTTTGACTCCCAAGAAAGCACATCCTCATACAGTACATATAAGAATTTCACAATCGCTTTCAAGGGACATATTCAAGGAATTCTGAAAAATAAAGCTTTTACAAATTCAATAATTCCACAAATTTAGTGCATCAAACATCTGTTTGATCTGTTTGATATAAAGCACAGATAAAACAATCCAACTGTGTCCCATGATGCATCCCAATTCCACACTACATACTACTGTATCCAGGGTTTTGTGTATAAAATGCACACGCACACACACACACACACATAGAAATTAAATCCCCATTGTGTAGGATTTTTTCATTTTGAGTGTCAGTGTACATCTAGTATGCATTCCATTTAGCGCAAACATTAAATACCCTATTTCCTGTACACTAAATTCAAAGAAACCATATTATGAATATTAGTATATAACATACTGTAGTCTATGGTATTGCTACGGAATTGGGACACAACTTTGGTTAGAGCTATGAGAGGGGTTAATTTATCTTAACCAGATAAACTGAACAAGAAAAATTAAGAAAGCTTCTGAAAATGACCCTTTTTTGCAATTATCAGTGGACAACAATAGTTTCAAGGATTTCAGTGGTTCACCTTTGAAGTCTACAGGCCTGTCCTCCCAGGGTGTCAGCACCATAGCCAGAGCTGTCCTCTGAACATCTGACAGAGCATTGAGCTGCTCCTCAGTTACTGCCGCAGCCTGCTCATAGGAGAACATGCTGATGTGTTTCTGGTTAAACACCACCTTGAGGAAGTGACACAACAGAGAGAGAGAGGGAGAGAGATGGGCAGAGATAAGACAAGATAAAGACTTGTCAAGATGAACTCACTGACATGAGCACAGATTAAGATATTTTGGACTCCTGAGAAAAAACAGTATATATTTCTCTAAAATCCAAATCATATGATCATATGAAAAACGTGTAATTGTTTAAATTTAATGTTGACTTACAGCAAACTTATACGGTGGTATCATTGAGATAGCCATAGGTGTGATTCCTTCAATTTGCTCTTTCACCAAAGCTGACATAGCCATGTCTGGGAGACCCACTGTGACGAGAGCAAAATGTTTCAATGAAAACATATAATAAAAGCAAGGTGGATTTACTTTAAGGCTGTGAGCACACATAGCATTTGACTGAGCAAAAAAATAAGATAATTGTGCCAGACGGATTTTAAATCCGACACTTTTTTCCTAGTACCATGTCATTTCGCACAGCAAAAATGAGCTACAGAATGAAAATAACACTTTCATAGTATTAGTGAATATAGGTGTGAAAATATTGGAAGTTGGTAAGTGACTGCATAATACCTGCCAGAACTCCGATCTCAATGAAGATATCAGTCCCCCATGAACTTGGTGGTCCAAAAGCAAGGCTGTGAGACAGCAGTCCAACCAGGGCCAGCAGCTGCTCCTCTGAGCAGGACAACCTCAGCTGACCCAGCCAGAGCACCGCCTTACTGCAGCCACCAGGGAGAGACACAGCGCAAGAAGTGTAGGAGGGAGGGGAAATTACTATGACTGAATATTAATAATAATAATCTTTATTTATCCGTTCTAAACCCACGTTAAAAGTGCTTCACACAAGGGAACAACTTCACAACAAGCAGATCATAAACAATAAAACAAATTAAAGAAAGAAGAGAAAACCAGCAAAAGGGCAGTCAGTAAAAATCTAGAAAAATCAGGAAAATCTCGCCTATAAAAGTATGTTTTTAAGAATGGTTTTAAAGAGGTCACTGATTCTGCCGGCCTGCTTTCCTCAGGCAGCCTGGTCCAGAGCTTTGGGGCTCTGACTGAAAAAGCTCTGTCACCTCTAGTTTTCAGCCGTGATTCTGGAACAAATAAAAGACCTCTGCCCGAGGATCTCAGGCTGCATACTGGCTTGTATGCAACTAGGAGGTCAGATTTGAAGAATGGAGAGGCCATGGAGAGCCTTAAAGATCACCAGTAAAATCTTTTCTAAAACATACTGGGAGCCAATGCAGGGAGGTGTGATATAAAAGCCTGGCAGCTGAGTTCTGTTTTTGGTCGAGGCAGGTGAAGAGGCTGCTGCAACAGTCTAAATGTGAGGAGATGAAAACGTGTAAAATGGTCTTTTGGCAATATTTCTCAGATGATAAAAACAAGACTGCACAGGTTTTGCTGTGTGCTGCTCAAAGCTTAAGTTACTGTCAAAACAAACGGCAAGATTCTTTGCAACAGGTTTGATGTGTTCCAAAAGGGAACCAGCAGATGGCAGGATTTGATTTGCTATGTTCTGGGGGCCAATTACAGCAAGTTCTGTGTCACTGGTGTTAAGCTGCAAAACATTTTGTGACATCCAGCTTTTGACATCATATAGGGAGTCATGTAATGAACTCGGCATGCCAGGATCTGTGGCTCTAACGAGCAGGTACATCTGTGTGTCATCAGTATAATAGTTGAAGGATACACCATGACTATCGGTAATATGTCCCAAGGGAAGCATGTACAGAGAAAATAAAATTGGTTCCAAAACTGACCGAGTTTTTATCTTAAGGTAGCTTTGAGATTGGTCTGTAATTTTGAAGAAGGTAGGATCCAGCCCAGGCTCTTTTAAAAGAGGTTGGGTACACATGCGGTTTTAAAGTAATCCGAGACACATCCATAAGATAAAGAACTGACAACAGACATAGGAATAACAGAAACTCTGATGGACTCTACTTTATCAATTAAGTAAATTAAAAACTTTTCACAATCAGAGTAACCTTCCGCAGGGGCACAAAGAGGCGTTGGATTAACCAGCTGATCAATGGTCTTAAATAGGAGTCTGGGCTGCAAAACATCAGAGCTCAAAAAGGTGCAAAAAGTGCCTGTACAACTGTTTTTATCTGCTCACCTGAACTCTACGGCATTGAAAGTATGAATCTCTGTGGTTTTAGCGCCGCACACAAAGTATCCCATTGCCACCAGTGTGCTGGAGTCGAGCTGGCTTGAACTCTGCTTGGTGGAGTTCAACACGGTGGTAAACAGTGCAGCCAGCTGGGATGAAAACAAGAGTTATGATGCAGACATGCTCTTTGAACATACACTCAGTTTATTACTGTAGGTACACACCTTGCTAAATCTAATGCAGTCTAATAAAACAGCCCTGCAAAAGGTTCTACTTTCATTAAGGTTATATTGTTTGGTCTTTTTTGTGAGGTGCTGATTCAACTTTATGGAAGTTTGAAAGTTCTGGTTTGTTGTGCTGTTGAATTGTATTTGGTTATACTTAAATGTGTTCCTAATATTTGGTCTACTATTTTTGGTCCAAATATGATGGACAAAAAGAGGTTTGCCTCCACCCTCTGTTTTGTGCAGGTTATTTTCTGTTTGTT
The DNA here is from genome assembly GCA_036023855.1 of Gadopsis marmoratus. Lineage (NCBI taxonomy): Eukaryota > Metazoa > Chordata > Actinopteri > Centrarchiformes > Percichthyidae > Gadopsis > Gadopsis marmoratus. The sequence goes on from JAVQJF010103086.1 coordinate 26,481, forward strand.
CTGTTGGGTATTATTATCCCTCTAGCCAAAAAACTGCCATATTTAACCAAACTGAAAGCGGTTTATAGGTTTATTTAAATTAAATACAAAAAATTAATAAATGAAATTAATAAATTAAAAACTATTAAATTGAAATGTGCGTGGTCCTCACTAAGCAGCTATGAGCCTGGTGCATTCATTTAGAAACTGCATCAGAGGTGTCCAGCTATACTGTCTCATTACTAGAAATTATCGCTCTGTTAATCAGGATCAAATATTCTGTGGTCATTTTTAAAGTATAATATTTTTTATTTGTTAAAACAAAATACATCAAAAAGTCACATTCTGGTCTTGACTCATTCTGGCCAAATGTGTAGAGTAGTTGATGCAGGCAGTATAGTTAATCTATGTGAAAGATTAACTGCTGCAAGGAGAGCAGCTACCTGTCGGTTGCTCCAGGCACTGACGGCACCCATAGCAGAGATGCTACTTCGCTCAGTCAGTCGGAGGCTGCTCAGCTCCTCTACTGACATCTGTATCGCTATTCCACCCAGCTGAGAGATCACAGACTGGGAGAAGGACGGGACGGGGCCGTTTATCTGAACACGCACGTCATTCCAGTAAAGACAGAGCAGAGACACAGCATTAAGACATGGACTGAGGAGGGACACCTGCCCTATACAGCCTTGAATCAAACACGTGCGAGAGGTTGTTAAATGGACTGAAGTAGATTTCAAATTAATCTCACCTGTTTGACTTTCTTGAACACTTGGCTGCGTTGGTAGGATTCAAGGAACGGGTCTTGACCCATCAGCTCCAGGCAGTTGGAGAAGGCCGATGAAGACATGCTCGTCAGACTGCTAGCGATCCAGACAGACGGAGCTGTTGTACGCAGAATCTCACAAGTAGGAACCATAGGAGTTGCTGGCAAAGGACACAGACACAAATATCTGATCAGGAGACGCTGTTGGCACACAGCATATGACTACATTTACAGCACAAAACATCAGCAACTTCTATTATATGTAACACATATTTCTGTCAGATTTTTAGTGTCAATTTCATATATTTTATGTAAACCACAAACAAGATTTTTTGGAAGAACAATTTTGACATGATTGCCATACATTAAAGGGATAGTTTAACAGTGGACATGGACATTCCATAACTCACTTTGACGTCAAGACTCCAGGAAGTATCTGCACCCAGCCAAGAAATAGTTCCACACATAACCCCCCCCTTAAAACCACAGCGTGTTGTTTTTATGCATCTTTTCTTTGTACGGATTAAACAAACAAGCTAGAATGTGTTAACCAGTGAGCATTATAGGTGCTGTAGGTGGATTTTTTTTGTTATCCTTTGAGCTGAGCCAGGCTAGATGTTTCCTTCAGTTTCCAGTCTTTGTGCTAAGCTAACTGGCTGCTGGTTGTTGACTTATATTGAGTGAACAGATAGAAATCAGAGAAATCAAGAAATCAAATAAGTGTATTTTCCTAATTGTCCAACTTTTACTTTGATGGCAGGCTGTTTGGTTAAAGGCTCTCCTATACCTGCCTTGGTAGCAGAAGCTGACATATATGGCGGGCATCCCCACTATTCCTTTCAAGAGAACCATCTGGGTTATTTTAGGAAAAAGTGATGCTCACGTGACCCAGCGGTTATTCTGAGGAAGCCGAGGAAAAACTGAAGGACAAACTGCTGCTTTTCAAAAAGTGTCCTCTTCTCCTTCTCGTCTAAACAGTGGATCCCCACATCCCCACGTTCCCACCGATGCTGGCTCATGAACAGCTTCTCTACATACCCCACAGTCATCACCGCCTGTGGGAACACACACAACAACACACATGTGCACATGTAGAGACACAGATACACACTGATGGTTTACAGGAAAACAGGAACTTCGTGACCTGACCCTGACACCTACTGGAAATGTGACACCTGAGGGATTCATTTACAGCCTTTGTTGGCTTAACCTGCCATGGGAACAAGTAACAATCCCAGCACCTCACTGTGGATTTCTAGACATCGAATGAATCTGTTAGGATCTGTCAGAATCTGTTAGTCTCAGGAGCAATTAAGATGTGATACCAAATCAATACAAATACAGCAGTAAACTCACCTGGGAAATCTCCTGAAGTTTGTCGCTAGGCAGGAAGAAGAGAAACCGGTCCACCTGACTGACAGTTGTCTGGTTCCAGTTCATGACTGGGCTGTGAGGAAACACAAGAAATCTTCATCGTCTTTCCACAGTTTCCTGTAGTTTCCTTCCTGTGTGAATAGCTGGCATGCAAAGAGCTTCTGTCAGACCTCTTATAAATAATTTTCATTACAAGGCTGATTCCTTATGTTCGCTAGGTTGTCTCCCGAGAGAAACTGGAAAATTTGCTGATTAACTCAGTTCTCATAATGGCAAAATATAATATACTGTATATAAAGACAAATTCACAAAAAACCCACCCACTTTTAAAGCTTTTTACAACAAATTTTGGCTGTACAGCTAAAAGCTGCAAAATAGTTGTTGAGAATTCATAAAGCCTGCCTGTTTTTACCTTTCCCTTTAAAACGAAGACCACTTATGTTGTTTTATTTTAAATTACTTTAATATTTATTATTTGATTTATCTATTTAATTTAAATGTATGTGTTAGATAGCTTATCTTGATTGAATGTTTATGGTTTTCCTTTACTAATCAGACATGCCAAGGATGGTTATACTGCCTTGTTGTTTGTTAATTCATTACAATAAAGAATTAAAACCTTCAGTTTTGAAGGTGATAATGTTACCCGAAGGCGGCAGGTTCTTGCAGGATACGAGCCACGATGTCCATCTTGCTGCTGCTGTAGCAGAGCTCCCGGAGGTAATCCAGGTTGTCAATGAAGAAGGTGCGGTCGAGCTGGATGAAAATCTCATCCACCACAAACGATGCCATAATGCCCAGAGAACGAAACTCCTCCTCAGTGAACACGCCTGTGTACATGCCCTGCAGAGAACACAGAACACTGATCACACAGCAAATATGACAACTTAAACAACTCAAACTCTGCAGTCAAAATCGTGGCTTTCCATCTTCATCTTGTATCTTTTAAATGATTTAAAACAAGAAAGGGATCCGTATGGCAACACGGTGTAGCTGTAACTCACCGTCCTCTGCACCATTTTGTCCACCAGCAGCTCCTGTTTTGTTCTAGACAGCAAGAGAAATTCATGCGGGTCCTGAATAATCATCTTCCTCAGAGTGTCCATCCTATCTGTAGGAAACTTCTTGATGATGCTCACCCTGCAAGCAACCACACAAACACGCAGGAACAAAATGATCAAGAATATTTTTTTATTATATAGTCAATAAATCTTTAAATGACTATTCATAAACTGCTGTTAAGACCTCGTTTAAACATGTTTGGTGAAATCACAAAGTGGACAAGTGAATCAATCCCTTTTGATTTTTTGTGATTTGAAGTTTGACTATTACATATTTTATTTCCAAATGGAGTGAGCCGCCGTTTTACCGTCATCATTACTATCATTTTATCATTATTTTATCTTCTTGGCAAAGATAAAATAATGAGGAGAAGGACTTGAGAAAATGTTCTTGCTGGATATTTTTCTGGGCCAACAAAGGAATATGTGGCTCCAGAGATGAGCGCACACCATATCTTTCCTGCCAAGAAAGTTGTGATATTTCACTTTTTAATTTTGATTTAATTCTTATCTGCTCATAATGAGATGACCATTTCCCTGCAATCATTTTGACAAATCTGAAAATGATGTCAACACATTAATAGCTAGTGGAATGGTGACTTAGTGCTTCGCACTGCTGCCTCACAGCAAGAAGGTTCTGGGTTCGATTCGATTACTTTCTGTGTGGAGTTTGCATGTTCTTCCCATGCTCACTGGGGGTTTCCTCCTTAAAAAATATATAACCCCATACAAGGAAAAACATGCAAGAAGAACGGACTGCTCTCCTGCCCTGTCCCTGACCAAGACAGAGCATGGGCACTTGGACTTGGTCCCCAGTCGCCATATCGAAGGCTGACCACTGCTCCAGGCCTTCCTCGGGAGGAAGGACGGCTGGGATGGGTTAAAGGCAGAGGACAAATTTAATTGGGGGACGCAATTTGCATGTGTGTGTGTTTCTGTGCATGACCTACACGTGTGTTTGTGTCTCACTGTGTGACAATAAAAGACCTCAGGGTCTGTGTTTGTTTGTAGTGAAGCGATTAATGCCAGCATCTGACTTACGGCATGGACAGGGCGATCTCAGCTCCAAGGTCTTTAAGCAGTTCAGAGAAGAACTGAAACTGATACAGCTCCTCGATCAAACACTTTTTCTGTCCAGAAGAACAAAGACACAAAGCAAAGGACAAATAGATTTACATATAGTGTATATATCGCATGCATATAGACCATGAATGGCATCAGTCAAACAGATTACATTTACCAACGAGGTGTGAAGAGGACCGGGCTGCTCCCTGAGGAAGGCCAGGATTCCTCTCACTGAAGAAGGCGAGGGATCAGCCCGAAGACGTTCCTGTAAGACCTTGCAGCTCACACCCTGACCCACTGTTCCCAGACTCCTGGTTACATAAAGAGAGTGAGTGAGTGTCAATAGATGCACATAGCTGTAACATATACTGCCATGCTGCAAAATGCTGCTACAAAGAACCAACACATTTAAAAAGAGATTGAGAAAATTAGAGAATCTGCTGCCAGAAGTATTCATACAGATTTGGGTACAGACATGGAAAAATATACAGCTTAATTGTACTTACAGAAAATTTTGGATGATTAGGTTTGGTTTACTATCAAGCACCTCTCTGAAAATTGCTTTAGCCTGGGGAAGGAAACGGAAACAATGTTGTGTTGCATAGTTCTTGTAACATGCTGGTTTATGCAGGTTCTGGGCTGCTTTCTCTCCCAGTTATCCTGATCAGAGAATGGGGCAAGCTGATATGAAGACAGTTGTTGTCTGCGTTGTTTGTGTTCACAGGCTTGTCCATTCACAGTGTCAGTGATGATGACGTTGTCGCATATGCTTCTCCTCTTAATAATTTAGCATCTAATCAAGAAAATGCCATACACACCTTCTCGTGACAAATAGAGCAGGCGTATTTAATTAGAGGAAGCGCAAAGAGATCATGGCACAAAGTAAAAGTCACAGGCTCAGAGGTTAGATGCTTTCACACATTCAAATACTGTAAGCAAGTGTTTGTGAACTGACTCAAGACTGGATGGCCTATTCTGCCATGGGGCGAAACATCTGTATACATTTCATTTTAGCTTCTTTTTTTTCCCTTTTCGCTTACATTAATAACATTTCGAAATGTTCAAAACATCTTTACAAGATAGCGTAAAAAAATATTTCTGCAATAAATGTATCATCCTGTATGTATTTTAGATTTTTTCAAACTATTTTCTTGCTTGTGAACCTTCTCTGGTATATAATCAAACATAACAACTTTGCCTGAACTGTATACTCTGTATGTGTGATGGAGACTCCTGAGATGGCAACATGTTTTTTTAAAGAGGTACTGAGGAAAAAGGTTTGAATACCATGGCGTCTATGATGTGTACTGATGCAAGATGGGCTGTGTGATACCTGCTGTGTATTCCAGGGTTTTGTGGCTGAAGTGGTGATGTTTTTCACAAGCAGACGGGTCCTGGACAGGACACTGAGCAGGGGCGTGGCGTAGAGCAAAGGTTCCACATCATCCAACCAACCAACCACTTCTGGGAAGCCCTGGTCAGATAACACAATGAAAGATGTTGCAGCCCCTCCTCCATAGATGGAAAAAGTCGCATAAGTCTGAAAGTCTTTGACTGAAAGCTTAGTGATCAGATTTAAATTCAATCTCAATTCTGCATTTTCTTGTACGTTTATTAATTCAGTTCTTTTCTTTTTTCTTTGACTCTGACAAAGCCAAACTGAATACACCTTAAATCGATAAAACTTGAAAAAGTAGGGTCTTCAACTCAATATGAATGTGTCTCCCCTCTCTGTGTGTTGTACCCATAGTTTGGTCGAGAGAGCATTGGCTTGTGGCGGGCTGAGGCCTGGTGTGTGTTGGGCCATAGCGGGCAGGGATGACAGCAGTATATCAGAGGTGAGAGTCAACAAGGTCTCCGTCTTCATTCCCACAATGAGGGAGCCGAGCTCCTGCAACTGGCCTGGAGTGGAAAGCTGGGCAGCAGGGGGAGGAAAGTGTGAGGGTCAGGGCGCAAAAAGAGTATCTCTATACTAAATTCACATTGTAATGTGTTTACAAAATAACTCACAGTGTTAGTTGAAGACAGCTTTTCAACAATTATGGAGGCCTGAAAAACAAACAGAATAACAGCAAATGAGTAAAAATTAATTTCCTCATGAAGAGGTAATTTAAACCGGTAATTGACTGGTGTGTCATATATTCTGTATCTACTTGCTCTGTGTCCTGTTTACACTGTGTGAAATATTCAAATCCAAGACACTGTCTCCACCATTACTTCACTATTTACTAGAATTTAAAATAAAGTTCCGAGGCCTTGCTAAACGCTCTGTAGGTTTGAAGAAGTTTGTCCTCTCGAGACTCTTTGTGACATATAGATGCGAGACAACAGCTGTGGGGCTGAGGTAAAAGTAAAACGCTCCAGTTCAGATGAGACAATGATACATGTTGAAGTAAAGCTCAGGTCTTTGCCACATCAGCCATCTTACCTCAGGGGTAAGTGTGCCAAAGACCAACTGCCTGTCAGCTGTTCTTCAGGCCTACAAGCCCCACCAGCTGCCAGGAAACCCGACCATGAACAACAAAGAGGAGCTTGTGCAGTGAAAGGGACTAACTGAACCCCCACTCACTGACATTTATTTAACACAAAAGAATCGGTGTGTATGTTAAATTGCAAAAGTAATCGATAAATGATGCTTCCTACATCTTCCACTGTACATTAGAGGTTGAGTACGCTCCTCTACCTGCGCAGGGGTGAATGAAGCTGAGTTGATGGCAGGGAAGGCAGTGAGCAGCTGTGACGGTGTGAGGCTCTGTAGGAAAGGCACACCCAGCAAGGGCAGGAGGTGGGAGAGCTCTGCCAGTTGATCAGAACTGAGCGAGGATGGGACCTTTAATTCTGTGCTGTTCAGTAAGAAACTGGAAATCTGGATATAAGGTTTCAGAGACAACATATATATTATAAATACTCCTTCAATACAATTGTTAATTGAAAGCACACATGTGGAAAGCAATAAAGAAATCACATATGAACTCTTGTTTTCCTACCAGCTGGCTGGGCAGGCTGAGTCCCGCACGTGTGCAGTTCATAATGATGTTCCGGATGACACTGAAGACCTCAGTGCCTTTGTAGACAAGGAGGTCGTCTGGGTCTGCCAGGCATGAGAGATTACCCAGCCTACAATTACAAGCACTGTTTTAACAACACACACCTGGGAGTATATAAGAGGTTTCCTCACAAAAAGCTAAACATACATTTTGTAAAAAGAAAAATCACAATCATTCGTCACTCAGTCTGCGTAGCATTTATGGGCTCAAGTCTGTAGAGGTATGAACTTAAGCTTCAATAATTATATTGCCCATAGCACAGATGACCATAATATATCTGTAAGATATTTAATTGTTAAGTCCATAAAAGCAAAAGACAACGGTGTATTACTAGTACAGTGGTCTAAAGAGACTTTATTTCTGCTGTCAATTTCAGGCCCCTGAAAGTTGTGCAAAATAGTCATCTTTGTTTTTTGCAATTATTTGGTCACCATATAGTTATTCCCAACCTGGTAAAATCCCGAGCAGTCAGGTTTCTGTAGGTACTGATGATGTTGTGAGCGATGAATTCCTGCTTCAGAGAAGAGAGGGTGTTTTTCTGCAACACAGCCAGCCCGGCCAACAGCTATGGATAAACATAATGACAGAAATACATTAATAGCATGTTTATCTGAATATGCAACATTACAAACAAAAAGGTGTTTATTAATAAAATATGGCAACGATGTTCACCAGAGATCACAAAAGATGAGAGAAGAAATAATTCAGTAATCTTCACGCACTACAGAATCATGAACTCTTGCAAAAAAGTAGTTGGAAATTTGGGGAAAAATGCTTCTTCACTTTCATCCAGAGTTAAATGAATAGATTTATATCTACTCTCATGTCTGTATGCCCAAAACCGTTGGTGACAGAGAAACAAGAGGCCGCCTGTGCTTTCTTTTCACCAGTATGTGACAAGAAGCTCTGCTGTGTACTGGAGCTAATCGAACTGACAGAGTCCTGGCTTCTCGGGTTTCCCAGCCAAGTGTCAGAGCTCAGAGGGCTGTTACCTGAGCAGGTGAGAGGTATTGGAAGTAGTGGAAGGGCAGGTAGGCGATCAGATTCCCAGTGTCCCTGATGAGTGACTGAGGACCTCTGGTGATGTTGTAAGGGGACATAACTTTGCTATACCATAAGCCAAATGCCTGCTGCTGGTCCGGAGTCATGTTCCATAGGTTTCTGTTAATGGTCTCTTTCCTAGAAAGAAAATAAACAAAAAAATATATTTTTTAAACTTGTGATATATCGGAACTTTTGAACCGTTATACTGAATATTTGCCAAATTTTGTATGTGGCCTGCTTTGAAAGATTGCATTTAAACATACTATTTACTACCAAAAACCAGGTACGTTATAATTGTTTGCTTTCCTGTTGAGAGTTAGATGAAAGATTGATATCATTCTCATGTTTCTCTGTTAAGTGTGAATCTAACCAATAAGCTTAGCATAGCACAAAGACTGGAAACATGGGGAAACAGCTAGCCTGATTCTGTCTAAAAGCAATCTTTCGTCTGACAACAATTTAAATGCAGCTACACGTTAAGAAAGCTAATAAAAATCTAATCTCTAGGGTTCCAAAATTGATAAAAAGCTAAACCTTCAGATGATAGCAGATGGGTTCCGACTGCATGTCGGCCAATGCGTTCCACCTCTTTTGCACTCCACACGGACTGTTTACTTGCATGCAACCAAAGCCCGCTCAAACTTGATTGCTCAATACTACTCGGACTACAAATGGAAACCAGAATGCTTCAGATACCAAAGTCTTGTCCCTTCCCTACAGATTCTGCATTCATGCAGATATCTGTTTATAGAGATTAGTCAGAAAGTAATGAAATCTACCTACCAGCACCTCTAAAGTTCACCAATTAACAAGTTATCTCTTTTTGTTTTATCCATATCAAAACTTAATTGTAAAGATGGCAATTTGTGGTTCTGTGAATTTGGTTACCTTTAGACAGAGTCAGGCTAGATGTTTGCCCCCGTTTCCAGTCTTATTGCTAAGCTAAGCTAATTGCCTGCTGGCTCTGGCTATATATTTACTGTGCAGATGTTATAGTGGTATCATATAACAATAGACTCATTCATTTCTATGTTTTATTGTTAAGATACAAAACCTTTATAGGTGTTTATGTAGCATTTCAAGAGCATTGTTTTACACTTATGAGTGATTTTGTTCTAGATATTATTGTACCATCTCACTTGCTGGGCTTTTTGGGTAGATGTTGTAGTGATGTTTACGTTTGACTGTTGAGATGTACAGGTATTTTGTACTTCTGTTTGTTCTGTATGTGCACTGTCTGCAGACAAAAGAGAATATTATGTTTGACTTGAATTGTACTCTGTCATAAGCAGATAAAATCCACATATTGGAGTGTATCTGCACTGTTTTACAGACAGCTGTTCAGTGGTTCTTACTGTTCTTTTCTACATTTAATGACTCGTTCTTGTTGAGTCAACAGCAAATACCTACAGACACATTATAAGCTCTTACTAGATTAAAATCTAGTCAGTGAACCCATTTCCTTTACTTTCTATATATAATGCATAAACCTGGCACCTCTGGGCGCAATGACATGTGTCACTTCTCACAGAAGTAGGACACCAGAGCTGCGTTCGGAGGAACAATGTATGTAGAAAAGTCATTTCACAATTGAAACAAATCATACTATTGGCAGACGCAGATAAAAACATAGTACTCACTTTATTTGACGCTTTAATAATACTCAGTAGGATCTCTTTTGCTGCTAGGACACTCTAAACCTTTCACAGGCATCTGGCTGAACATTTCAGCATTCAGTCTCACCCCAAGGTTGCCTTATTTACAAGATCTTGGATGTGAGCTTGGAAAGGTGCATGACATTGTGCAATACCCTACCAGATGGGTCCATTTACAAATGTAGAGGCATTCTACCATGAATGAATGCACCTTGTCAACAGGGAACACTTTTAGCCAGCATTTAGGAATGGGTTTAGCCTAGAGGTTTACACTCGTGACTGCCGTGCCTGAAGTTCAACAGCACCTCTAAACATGTATTCTTATTTCCCACTTGATCCAGTTGGAGTTTCTATCACACCTTGCATGAAGAAGGGAGGCAATCTTGGAGATGAGAACTCCAGCAACAGAAAAACAAGAAAGGGCAATCTTTAAGAAACCAAAGAAACAGTCCTCATCATTCAAACACAAGTGCACCAGAGAAATAATACTGCTGATAGAAGAAGTGACACAAGAATCATTAATGCCTCACTTACACATTGATGTTGTCCTGCAGTGAGGGCAAAGCTTTGATGTCAGCCGGGCTGGCTGCAGCCAGCAGGGGAGCCATCTCAGGGAAGAGACTACCATCTATTACCAGGTGGGTCTGGAACAGCACTGACACCATGGTGGACAGGTACTTACTGGGCAACTGGCACACAGAAGCAGATACCAATTATGTGTCAACAAGAATGCAATACTGTGTAATCAACTAAGACTAAACAGACACTATAGCGGTGATGCAAATAATTCCAGGAAGAAACAGGAAAAGACTGTTAAATGTACTCTAGGTTTCACATGGATGTGTAATAGTGTGCTTATTCACCTGCAGTATATCCTTGTTTTGGTTATAATAGTGAAGGATCAGTCTGACGGTCGTGATGTGAGTTGCACTGAGCACTGAGCTCAGGCTGCTCAGCGGTATACTGAAATACTCCTAGACATATAAACACATAAGGAAATTAGTCCAAATAACGTGAAAAACACAGAGAATAAGAACATAAATAATGCACGGGTGTCTATGGAAACAAGCCAAATCTACAGCCTACAGCCATGTGCTAGCAGCTGTGTGAGGCCGTACTTAGGCACAGCTGTGCTTTGAGCTAAATGCTAATGTCAGCATGCTGACAAGTTCACAATGAGAAAGCTAATGTGTTTATGCTAAGCAGGTATAATATTTAGTGTTCATCATTTTTGCTTAATGTGTTAGCATGCTAACATTTCCTAATTAGCACTGAACACAAAGTACAGCCGAGGCTGATGGGAATGTCATTAGTTTTGCAGGTTATTTGATCATAAGCCAAAGGTATTTTGACCGTATGATGGTGCCAGAGGAGACCTTAGGGGATCACCAATCCTGAGGGGTACAAGAGTGTGTTTACCGAATTTCACGGCAATCGATCCAATAATTGTTGAGAAACGTCACTCAAAACCTCAAATGTCAACCTCATGGTGGCACCAGAGAAAAACTTGGGGGATCACCAAAGTTAGTAGCAAACACCGTCTGGGGACCATGAATGTCTGCACCACATTTTCAGCCAATACATCAAGTAGATGAGATATTTCACAAGATAAGTGAAAACAAAAAAAATTGACATTTAAGGTGTGGTATAAATCACCTTAATGACGAAGAATTCCTCTTTGGCCATGTCTCTTGCTGTCTGCATCAAGCTGGTCAAGACTTTCTGCAGCAGGGAAACACACACACACACACAGGGTTGTGACACTATTAAAAGAGGGATTAGTGGCACCACATAATCTGAGAGTCTGTTTTGACACATTATTGTAATAGCCAAATCACATGTAAACCAGTAGAGATTACACCCTGGGGAAGAGATTCATTATGTCAATATCGATGACAGGGGCGTAATCGTACACCAGCTGTAGGCTGGCTGTACGCTGGAGGTGAGCTGCTACACAATGACGCTAATGGTAACTGATATGGTCGAATAATTAGATAAACTATAAAGTCAATGAATTGTTCTACACAGGAACTAATTGAGCCCATTCATTATCCATACTGCTTATCCCGAAGGGTCGCAGGGGGGGGCTGGAGCCTATCCCAGCTAACATTGGGCGAGAGGCAGGAAACACCCTGGACTGGTCGCCAGTCAATCGCAGGG
>JAVQJF010103091.1:0-15618 GCA_036023855.1 Gadopsis marmoratus
ATACACACATACACACACACACACACACACACACCACCACCACCACCCCCGTCCTTCAATCCCATCAGGCACTGATTTCTTGGCACCAGAGCGGGTGAATACATCAAACAACAGATGAACGTATACGAGCGACGAGAGACGCAGCATCCAGCTCACATCTGTCGGCTTCCACCTTCAGCCATATCAGAGCAGATCAGACGGTTGATTGGACCACGTCTCTGATTCTGTCTTTTTTTAAATCTTTAGTTTTTTTATCTTTTTAAGTTAAGAGGCTGTCAGATTCATTTTTCATAAACATATCTTTAAATGATTTCTATTCCCTATTAAAATTAACTTTGAGTTAAACTTTTCTTGGTTAAATATCCAAGTGCATTGCAAACAAAACGGACGCAGACAGACAGGAAATGCATCTGGCTATGACATCAATAACAGTATTTAAGATTGGTTTCTCCAAATCCAAGATCACGTTTTCTCTTATTTTCTGCAACATGTTTGGGTTTTAGAATCCCCTTTGTGACAAACACACACTGGTGTTACCATGGTGTTTGTCTTTTAAAATCTAGTTTGATAAAGTGTTTTAGTTTTGCGACAATTTAACATGTTGGCTCAACAATATTAAACTGGTGAGAAAGGGATCTGCTGTCAATACAAAATGTCTATTACAAAAATGAGTTCTGGTGAGTTCCAACATTTCCCAGAATGCTTTTGATTAACTGTCAGTCAAAGTGAGGCATCTAGTCCATGACATGGTAGTATGAGGTTTTACAAAGTAAAAGTATGTCAAAAAATCATTGTAATATAAAGACGTTACTTTACACACTTGAAGTGTTTTTTTAAGATTATGGAAGATATTATGAATATTGACATCATTTGTTTTGAAAAAAAAGGAATTCAGTGTTCAGTCATTAAATATTATATTTTGTGTGTATTCAGTTTCTAGAGTGCAGATGGATATAAAGTCAGCAAAATGGAAAAACCCTGTGGGAAGCAAAGACAGATCCCAGTATCAAGTGTAGAAACATTTTTCTGTAGAAACATTTTTCTATTAAAATTAAAGTTATATATTGAAGACATTTGTTGTTGTGGGTTTTTGTGTACAATAAGCAGAATCAATAAGCCCTTGTGTCCAGCCCACACGGGTTTATAGGACAACAAGCACACAGTTTCAGTGGTGAATCAAAACTTGTCACAAAAGAACCTAAATTACTTCACAGACTTTACAAGCTGAACAAAATAGTTTGTTTTGTCTCCCAAAACAACATCTGGCACCAAAAACCGACTCCACCAGTCCAGTGTTTTTAAACTCATCCAGCCCGTGGGAACCTGTAGAAACGTGCTACACAGCTGATTCAAACATCATCTGATGCAATAAAACATCAAAAGTTTGGAGTTTGTTTTCAATCTCACGTAACCTTTTTCCTCCTCTAGCTATAGCTGACGATGCTGTTGCTAATGTGCCTGGATAGACACATTACCTGTGTACCAATTACAGATTTCATGCTAATTCTAAACAGGCTTTGAGTCTGTGGTGTGAGTCTCTGGACCTCCTGTTTTACAAATTTTGCAATAGGACCAAATGAGCTAATGTGACCTGTATTTTGTCAATTGCATTTCTCTATTTATTTTTTTAATTTTTTTATCTTAGACACTGTACACTATATAATTTAATATTCATCTGGGCCTACTCCCATTAGAACCTCCTGTTTTCATAAAAACGTGTTCAGTTTGGGGCAATACCGTTATGACTGGACTTTTCTGGGGGTTAAAACCTCCTGTCATAGTTCCACTATTGATTTCCATTAACTCAACTTGTATTTATACTCAGTTTAGACCTACTTTTCATCTTTATTTTTTGAAGGTGTTATTCAAATACAAATTCAATTTCAATTCAATTCAATTCAATTTTATTTATATAGCGCTATATCATAACAGAGTTATCTCATAGCACTTGTTAATATAGAGTATATAAAGTCCAAGCCAACTCTAATACAAATCAGTTTTTTTACTTGTATCATTATTTATATATAGCAATATGGTTACAATATGTTATAAATGTTTTTTTTTGTTGGCAGTCAAACCTAAACGTATTCATATATGACAAGTCTAAATGACCGTATCAAACTATTTAAAATAAAAAACAAAGTCATTTTTATTACTTCATTTGCTTTCTAAGCATTCTTTCTGTGGTGTGGACATATATGCCGATATAAATACAAATACAGATATTTTTGTGACAGATGTAATTACAAAGACAGATGGTAGCGTTGCATTACACCCCTTATACTGTACATTATAACAGACATTACTGTTTTCATTCCATTATGGACATTTATAAAGGGCACCACATAGGCCTAGTTCATATTCACACTGAGGAACCCGATGAAGGTAAATATAGCACACTAGGTAACGAATATGGACTGATGGACGTAGACCGACTCTTAATTTCTGATTGTTGCTACCATCCCACACATGATGCACAAAGGAAGTGGAGGAGCTACTTACAGCTGAAACATGTTAAAATAAATTGCTGATGGTGGTGATACAGCAAACATAATATTAAATCTTTGGAAAAACATTTTTCTTTGTCTCTGTGAAGTTTGATTGACACTCCAAAGCTGCACTTTGATCGGCATACGTCAACACATATTACATGATTTCCAGTCAGAATAGTGAAGTATAGTCATGTCAATTATGTATAGCCCAAAATCACAAGTCATGAATTGGTCATTGATTTCTTTTATACTAACTCCAGAAACAATGCAATGAGAATTATTTTATAGTACATGCTTTATATATGTGTGTATACTATCAGCATGTAATATGAGACTGGAACATAGTTAGAGACTCTCCAGTTTAAAACCATTCATCTCCAAAATGTCAACTTTTTAGGAACAAAAGCTTGTTTTCAGTTTTGTGGGAATTCACCTTTGAGAGGATTTCAAAAGGCAACTACTAGACCTGTAATGTATCTGATAGTGTGTTGTTCACTGGGCGGTGTTCAAATTATAAAAAAATTCAAATAACAGTATATTTCTCTCTAAGACAGTCGAAACAGTTTGTGTGGTTGTGAAGCAGATGGATTCAAATTCAGCAGCAGCCATGACACTTGTTCCCTGTTCATGTGAATGAGGACCCAAAGAACGGTCCCCCCTCCCTTGTTACCAAACAGCCTTCATTATCCAACCCCCCCACATCCCATCCCACATTCACCCCTCCTCCACCCTGAAATCAATAGACAAACAACAACGAGGCGACAAACATGGCGACATCACCAAACCCTGCAAACAGCGGGACAGGAGAACTGTTTTTCAAATTAATATTCCAAAGCAGCATTGGTGTGTTAGTGGCACTGCAAGAAATTCTTGTTCAGCGTGTCTTTGACCTATAAAGAAGAAAACATATTCCATCCTTTGACTTTATTTGACGTCTTTTGAATTATTTGACTTCAATTTCGACATTTTCTTTCACGAAGCTTCGGTTTCGTGAAGCAAAACGTCGGAGATTTGCAAGTACAGAGTGTGTCGCGGCGCGAGTGTGTCGCTGTGCATTTTTGTACGTGTGTGTATGTGTTGGTCTCAGACAAAACAGGGCTGCTGAAATGCGGCAGGCACTGCAGATTTTTGTTGGCTGGCTGACAGCGCCGTGCCGGTGCCAAGCCCCGACGGCGGAAACAACTAAAAGACGCATAAGGCTGGCATTAGAGCCCCAAATCTTCTCTCCCCCTCTATCCCTCCTTCTCTTTTCTCCTTCTCTTTTCTCGCTCCATGGCACGGCGTTTACTTTGGTCGGGGTCTGACTTGATTTGGCAACATCCACACCCATCCGTGAATTTATCAATCTGTCTTTATTTTGCTCTGATCTGATGGGGGGGGGGGTAGAAAACATGGCACCTGAAACACCGCAAGAGGTTTAGGTAGACTGCTGCGTTTTTTCTTTTCTTTCACCTTTTTTTTCGTGCTCCAGTTTAACCCTCCTTGTGTCGCCGAATGAGAATTTTTGAGGATTTGATTCTTTCCAGGGTTTTCATTTTCCTTTCCATATCTGCTGCCTTTGTCTTGAGGATTTCGGGCAACACTTCCACAAAAAAAAAACCTCGGACACAATAGCATCTGGAGTTACAGCCATGAGGCACTGAGCCCATGTTCCTCTTAAAACCTAAAACAAATGAAGAAAACAGCATACTCCAATTATGCTCCCAAGACAATAAAACACAGCAAAAAGGGAAAAAAAAAATCTCCTGTAAAACATTCAGGATTACCTAAAACTGTGTGTTTGGAGTCCATTATTGATGGAAAATATTTAGCTGCAGAGCAAACAAAGGCACTATGCTCCAGTCGTAGCTGTAAATTGTGTTTGGGTATTGTTCGGCAGACAGATGACAACTGCTAATGTTGAATTAAAAAGGTTCTTAGAGGTGGATTTAACACGTTTCCTCTTGTCTTCAGGGTTGAGACGGAAGGCGAACGACGAAGAGAGACAAAGAGAGGTAGAAACGAGAGAAAGGGTGTGAAATTCTGAATTAGCAGCACAATATGGAAGTATTAAAGCGCAGCACAATGAGCAGTGAGAGCTACACGGCAGACTGCTGTTCACTGACACTGACTGACTAAATAAAAACGCAACGTTAAGGCTCCCAAGGTTTTCATGTATCAGACAGAAACAGGCCGGGTAACACCAACCTGGCTCATTTTTGTGGTATACATTTTTTGTCACCTGACCTTTTCCTTTTCAGGGAAACACTCATACAATTTTCTTGATCCTCTGAATCCTAGATTTTCTAGATTCCTAGATTTACTGACTTTGAGCTGACGTACTACATGTCTAAGCTAGACATGCCATACATTGCTATTTGCATAATAAGATTGCAATGATAGAAATCCCATACGTTTGCAACGTGAGTTGACTGTACATGTTCTAGTACAGTGTTAATACAATACAAACTGTTGTATTTACTCTTATTATTTTTCTTACTTCTATTTGGAATAATCATTTCTACATTTTGGAACTACAGTTCACATAATGCTTTGAGGGATACATGCAGGAAATACAAGGGGGCCATGGAAGCCAGTGAGTTAGCTGTACATGGGCTACACCTTGAGTCACGCTTGTTAGTCTATATTTGTGTACCTTTTGTCATGCTGAATTATCTATAGCAGTTCCTATTTGCACTGTAAGCATGAATGTACAGACAACTGTCACTGGAATACTTTTCATACTGAAGAAAACTTCCAAACGTGATGATTCTCAGGCACGTCCTGGAGTTAAAAGGAGTGTCTCTTGTCTTGATTTCTGAGCACATTTATGGAAGTTCATGTGTGAGGGACACCGGAGATATTAATATCATAGGAAAGTGCCCGTTTTGCTGAATTTGAGAGTATCTGTATGAGCCATGACTCTGAGAAGAAATTGTGTAAACTGGGCTATATTTAAGTCTAACATTTAACCTCACTTTGATGAACAGTAAAGCTGGTTTCTAGGCAGGAGCAGAAGACCAGAGCTAACAGATCTACAAGAGGTAACGGAACTAACGGATCTAACACATCTACAACAGAGCTAAAAGAGTGACGTTAGTAGGTAACAGAGCTAATGGAGCTACAAATCAACAGAGCTATACAGTTGCACAGCAAGGTGCAATATGAAAGTTTTAACTGATTGTTTTAAGGTGGTAAATAGTGATAATAGTGATAGTGGTAAATAGTAGAAAAACTGTGACAATGTTTATCTTGCCTCGTTCAACCTCTCAGTCTCTCGCTCTCTGTAGGAGGAGAGATGGAGGAGGGGAGACCCTAGAGAGATGGATGATGGGTCAGGTGCTGACAGACTGGAGGGGTCAAAGGTCACAGGATCCTGTGGTTCAGCATCACCCTCTGTTTTTTCTCCTGTCACTGTCCTGGCTGTCTGTCTCTCATCGTTTCTCCTCCTCTCTACTTCCCCTTCCAGTCTTTCTCACCCTGTATTCTCCTTTACTAAGATGTGTTTTACTTTTTATTACCTTTATTCACCATTTGCTTCTTCACTTTTGACTTTCATTCTGTTTTTGTCTCTTTTATTGTACTTGAAGTTTTATTCTGTTAAGTCCGTTTTGTCTCTTCCTTCCATTATGATTGAGGACAGTATAGTAGAGACACAGAACTTATCTGACCCTGGACACGAGTTGGGTTATATTTAGTCTAAGTTGTTTTGCCAGACCAGAGCCGGACTCTTTGTTTTAAATGTATTAATGTATGTCTGGCTTGGATAGGTTTTCCATGGGTGTGTTTCCGACACAGGTCCACAAGTTTGGACCGGTGAAAGAAGACCTCCTGAGTATGAAATACAGCATTTTTTCCTCACTTTCCTCCACATTCCTTCCTGACAAAATGACAAACCAATTCCTCCTCTTCCTCCACCCTGACTCCAAATGTAATACCTGTATTTAGACAAATGTGACAGCACTTGAACACCTGGACGACTGTAATATGAGGGGTATAGCTGTAGATCTGGGACCTGCATCGCATCGTTGATGTGCTCTATGTGATTTCAGCACCTGGCTGCAGAATAATGACATATCTGCTCCCACACACTGTTCAGAAGCCAGTGATCAGAGCGGCTTCATCACAGCAGGGCAGACCCCACCTGACATCACACGGTGAGGGAGACGAGAGGAGGGTGGAAATGGACGTAGCAGAGGGAGGGACAAAGGAGGGAGGAGAGATGAGCAATCTGAGCACCTACATAGAAAGTTAGAGATTGCAGTCACCTGTTTTCTTTAACAAATTAGCAAAAAGTTTTAAAAGTTAATACCCATATCAGCTATAATAAACAAAGGTAACTGCACTGTGTGCTCCATTAGGCTTTATTAAAATTCATTCACCACAGGTCAGAAATTAAAATGAGTAGCAACTAACAACACACAATAATGACACAATTTCATTGCCACCTGCTGAAAGGCAAAGACAAAAAACTACAAGAATAATAAAATCTTTAATTAACTAGGATCTCAATTTAGGCCACCTTTTAACAGAATAGGCTATGACAATAAAACAATGAATAAGATCGCCAAAAGGATGACAACAGAGAAATCTCAACCAAGCTTGAAAACAATAATTTTTGCCTACATTATTCTATTAATTACAGTTCTGTGCATCTATTAATCCTGTGGTCACGTCATATTGTTCGGTCCATGATTACAAGCAGCCAAATGGGGAAAAGTGGTCACGGAAGCCTCCTATTGTAATTCCAATAGATTTGGGGTATTTTTGGAACAGCTACAATATCTCCCACTTGGCCATAAAAACTAAATATGTGTGGACAAACCATTGGCAAGATGGCTTCAAAACCACCATCACTGGCATTTATATGGATACAATTAGCTAGCTAATCAAAAACAAGCTTATCTGGTTTCACTTCTTAATAAATTGCTACAAATATGTAACAAGAAAAAACAACCAGCTAGTTTAGGCTTAACATCCATGTTCGTACTGAAGGTCAAATTCCAGCTTAAAGCCGCCAGCAACATGCTAACATTAGCAAGCAGCTGTTTGAAGTAACGTTTTATCTCCCAATCCTTTTCAACTTGCAGCATTCCGTCTTCAGAAATATCTTGTGCTGCTTATTTTTTGTCACATTTTATCTTAGCTAGCTGTCTCTGCAAGCTAACCTATTGCTTTAGCTGGCAAAAACTGACCTATAGTTAGCCCAAAGTGTTCAACATACAGAGTTAATCATCAAGCATCATCAAGTGGTGTAGCCTGAACTGCCATTTTGTTTTCACTACATTCATCATGTCACTGACATCGTGTTCATGTTAGCTGTTTTCTGTTTAGAAGGAGGGTTAATATCCCAAACCAACTGATAACACTATGTCCATGTCATACCACTTCACTTAATTTGTCTGCCTTATTTTTCTGGCCCTAGCACAGGAAGATGACCTTCCCATTTTTAACCACGCCTACAAAGCACTGATTGGTTGGATGTTTTTTCAACCAGTACAACAACAGACCTATTTCAACTGCTAAACAAATTGGAGATGCTGAGGTGTGGAGTCCAGCATGCAAAACAAGATCTGAAGTAAAGTATTTTACCAAAAGAACACCTTCTTGGACAGATTAATATTACAATTTCTTCAGTGCGAGCTGACCCACCCGGCAGTGTCACTGCCTTGAACCGGTCACTCTGGCAGATTTTGGGTGGTTTAACACTAACAGCATGGTTTTTCAGGTCTTTGTCAGCTCTGTTCCCATTCAGTGTGTACCAGCAGAGACTCTGCCCACTGCATTCACATGGCACTGCCCTGGAAGCGTGGGAAAAAAAAAATGCAAAAGCTACCACTTTCCCCCTCGTCTGCTGCCATGGTAACCAACCAGTGATCGGGACATTATGGCAGTGATACGCAGGGAAACTTTGTGGGCCACTCTGGCAGCCATGCTCCACTTTAGTTCTTTTTTTCTCTCAGGTTCCCTGCTCTCTGCATCCCTTTCCTCCTTCAGTGCTGTGTGATAGATTTTCCATTTTAAATGTTTCTTTAATATTATTATTGTCTTTCACTTTACTACAGCATTGTATTCATTCATCTATTATATTTATTTAGGGCTACAAATATAAGGTTGTTTTAACTTATTTTTTTTTATCTACTAGTTTTGCCTATAAAAATGTCATAAAATCATATAATAGTAATAGTAAAAATAATACTTTCCCAAAGCAAATCCTCACAATTGAGAAGCTCAATTGATGCACTATTTTCATTCTGTCATATTGGATCTAACATCAAAGTTGCTTTATCCTCTTAATTCATTGGATTGGAACAAATCAGCCACAGAAATTTATCAGAATCAATCAATCTAATAATCATTTGTTTCTGATCAATCGCCTCTCGTTGGGCTCTGCATGCATATCCTTTCTTTTTCATTTATTCGTGTGTTCAAATGGATCCCCAGCCAGCGCCCTGTCTCCTATAATTATACTGTGCGTGTGACTGTGTGTGTGTGTGTGTCTGTGGCAGGGGGAGCAGGTGATTGGTTGGCAATGGCTGGAGAGAGAAAAGAGAACACAGCTGCAGGGACAGAGGAGAGGAGAGGAGGAAAGAATAAAGGAGAGGAGGAAACAATAGAGGAGAGGAGAGGACAGGACAGGAGAGGAAAGGGGGAAACAGCAGAGAATCTCTAACTTCAGTACCACTTTCCTAGATATACAATACACAGAGATTCACAGCTGATGTGATACAATTCAATTCAGCTGCAAATTATTATTGATTCAGCTCAGATTCAATCTGATTTTATGCTACCACTTGTTCTGTGTATTGTGAATTGGTTTTGAATAACTAAATTAAAAGTTAAACAAATGCCGCCGACAATTATACTGTCACACTACCAATAGTAAAAATGGGCAGTGATACACTAGGTAACTTTCCGACCGTTAGGAACGTTTTACTGAAATGCTGCAGACTGAGTATGGGATCAGATAACACAGTATTTTGCTTTTCAGGAAGATCATTGTGCCGTGACCTGGCCAAGAGACATGCACAACTAGAAGGACAGTGAAAGAGAGCCAAAAGATCAGTGAAAAGACAAAATTTTGAAAGATTTAATTGAGTTTTGACAAATTTTATGCAGAAACGTTGACTCTTGTATCAGGTTTTCCAATACATGTAGGTTAATCTTAATAATCACATTTAATTGCTGCATGTCAGGGATATTTTAGACCAAAGACAGCTGCATCGATGGGTATAGCTTCAGGTACTGGTGGAACAATATAATACAATCCAGGAAGTCCAGTTTGAGTAACACATCCGTGAATTTGAATGTAATGTACCCGGAATGCCCACTTGCATATGCTTGATCACACAGTCGGAGTAAAAGAGCAATGGTTTTCGGACAGTTCTGACACAGGAGTCAATAGTACAGACATGTCTCTTGAATAAAGTGTATTTTTCCATTAGAGGTCGACCTAAGGTAACGTGCTAATGAGTTTGATCATCATGACCACTTAAAAATGTTGCAATTACAATCTAACAAATTAAAATCAATATAATTTTGCTTACCATTATTGGGCCTTTATTCTGAAAGGGGTCAGTGCTGTATTAATTGGTAATGACAATTAACTTTATTAATTCCATGCTGTACACCCATGTTGTTTGAATGGTTCTTCTACTGTTGCAGCTACTATCATTGCAACCCGTATCCGGAATGCATGGTATACTGTAAAAGTTCAGGTTTTGGACCCAGCCAACAACAAAATTTAGCCCACAATTCCATCACATGGCAATTCAAAAAGGGTGGCCAACAGTATGAGTAACATTAGTGATTCTTTAGAGATTCAGCCATTATTAGCAGTTTTACCGTAATCTGTGTCTACTGGTAATCACAAGCCAACACTGGCATCTTGCGGTGAAAACGTACTAGCTAACATCACAGCCAGTACAGTACAGTACAAGTGGGAGAGATGATTTGTGTGTAGCAATGGTATAGTACAGTAGCTGAGTGGCAAAGATAAGTGGTAAAAAGCAAAAGGTTGACACAGAATGTAGGATACTTAATACATGGACTAAAGGTGTGTGCAAGTCATTGTGTTAAGGATTACAATGTGAAAAACATCACAGACTTTTCACCAAGATTCATGCGACTGATGATGGACTAGACTACTTCCCCACAAGATCGTAAAACATAGCAAGCCGTTCGCGGAGGGAGAATTTATCAAAGAATGCCTTGCGGATTTTGCAGCCATTACCTGCTCTGACAAGAAGAAGACGATGATGAAGATTTAGTTGACAAAGTTTATTCATGCATTGAAATGCCGGGACTGGTCGGACAGAAAATTACTGACTGATGCGTGTCCGAATTTGACAGGGAAAAATGTTTACAGAGGATTCAGGATGAAGTTGCAGAACTCAACACATACAGTATATGAAACAAATTTTCCTGTGCTGCATAATTCACAAAGAAGTGCTTTGCAAATCAGTTTTGAAAATGAATCATGTCATTGACTTTGTAACAAAAGCGGTGAACTTTGCTGCGCTGAACCACAGACAGTTCCTTGAACTATTGGAGGAGTCGGAGTCTAAGCGTTCTGACCTGCCACACACGTCCCTGAGCTGACTGATGCAGACTGGCTGGCTGACTTGGCATTCGCTGTGGCTGTAACTGGCTACATGAGTGAATTCAACACCAGGCTACAAGGCAAGGGCCTTTTTGAACACGAGAGGTCAAGATTTAATGATACTCATGCTTTCCTCTCTCACAGATGGCCACCTTTCAGCTGTACTGCGCATCGCAACATCCGAGACTACGCCTGGCTTTGGCGCCCTCGTCCACGCTCATCAGAGACTTAACTCTCCCACTGAGTGAGTAGGCAACTCATTCCGTCACATTTGTGTCTGGCCCACGGCAGCCTGATCAATTTCTCATGTGGCCCCATGGGCACCAGCGCGTTAGCAGTTAGCCCGCCAGCTACAGCAGTTTACCAACTACTCCTACAAGAAGTCACTACGTCACCAAGCTTCTAGGGCCAATTATTTTGCAAAGACATTCATTCATTTTGCTGTACCAATTTCTGGTGTGACCAGCCCTTTGGTGTTAGTTCTGGGCTTCCTGTTTCTGCCTTTGATAAGCCTGATGATTTGGGTCTGGGCCAAGGTCATCTTGACACAACATCTCCCTTCTAAAACAAGTTCTAACTTTTAGGTTAAATGCTGGAGATGTTTAACTTTGAAAATCACTATGGTAAATAATAATATATTAATAATATGTATTCATTTTATACCCATTTTTATCCATTTAGGATTTCAATCAACTTGTTTATCTTATGTTTCATGTGTTTCTGTGTCAACCTGTATTTGTATTACAGTGCATTACACTGTGCTTAGTTAAACGATACAAAAAAGCAGAAGAACCACCAGCAAACAGTCAAGTTGTTCTCTGCAAGAATTAAAGCACCTTGTCATATTGACATACAATCACTGCCTTTTGTCTCGTGTCTTTGTTTCTGTTTTTCGTTCGCTTCGCTTCTCAAAGGGACGCAGGAAGGATGAGGACGACATCTTGTCCCTGCACTGTGTTCTTTTCTCTTCTGAGCACAGATCTGCTCATTGCTTTGTTTCTGATAATGATTCTGACGTGACGATGACAGTGACGATGGCAAATTCAACTGAGGGGTTTGTACTGAGTGAAGGGGGCAGCGTCATGACCTGATCATCAGGCTTTCGGATAGCATTTTATAAATGATCAATAACACACATCAATGACAGACTTGGAAGAATTCAATGGCTTATGGATAATATTTCATAAGTATATAAATATATAATGGTATATTTTAGATATTTTTTCGATTTTTAGGTATGCCACACCTTAGCTCCTAATCTTAATTTCATCCATATTTTTTCCTCTTTTCCATGACCTGATCCTTGAGCTCCTCACTGAGTCACATAGTTTGTCTTGAGGTGGAGAGTTAATATCAGCATGATTCTTTTGGTCATTTAGGGGCAGTGGAAACAAGCTGTGAGTATTTTTCTGTTTGATTTTTGAAAACAAAAATTAATTAGATTTGGTTTGGATCGGATTTCCCCAAATATCTTAATGCGCTTCTGCAAAACGTTGACGATCTGTGAGCTGTCACTAAATTCACACTCGGTCACTTGACACTCCTCAGCCCTCTCTCAGCAGAAACAAGGTAGAACATTGGCATGGGTGCAGCAATGATTGTCGAACCATTGGTCATTCCGATGCACTTCTTCTTCTTCAGACACAGTTGGCATGAAAATATATTGTGACTCAAATATTTTTCTACCATTCAGAAATAACCCGTCTCTCCAGAATTAGCAAAGCCGAAGTAAGATACATGTGTGAACAGCTGATCAGCTCTCTGTCAATTTGGGCCTCTCAGTAGAAGGCGAGATGTTAAATAGCATTGTTTGTCGAAAGACAACATTCAAGAGCTGAAGCTGAAGTCAGTCTTAATAAAATAGATAGTTGTGTAACTGTTGTGTAAAAAGTGTAAAATCAGATTCACATTCAGCCCCCTTTAACGGCCAATCAGATCACATGAATGAAATTGCTCGGAAGTGACCGCAGCGTCCACCACAATGAACGAGGCTCAGTGGGTGTGTGCGCATGTGTGTGTAAGAGAGTGTGTGTTGGGTGCATGTTAGGGCTGATTTTGCTTCATGATCCCTCATCCCACAGCCTAAAGCATCAGCAGCCATCATCCAACACACACACACATATTCACATACTGAGACAGCGAGCAGCAAGCTAGCGCTTAAAGCAAAACTGGGCTTCCATGGCCATCCATTATCACTGACAAGCTAAATGTACCATGGTACACCATATGGTACAGGGAGAGAGAGAGAGACAGAGAGAGAGAGAGAGAGAGAGAGAGAATGAGGGAGCGCTAAAAGAATGAGAAAAGAGAGAAAAGGGAAAGAGGGAAAGAGGGAGGATGGAGTGCATTTCAATTATGGTCTGTTTTATTAAGCTGCATCTACCTCTGTGTTCTTTTTAAAGTAATAATTATGCAAAACAATGAATGGATGGATTGATTTTATGATGAACAAATGTACGTGTTACTCTTTTGTTTGTGCTTTTTAACTTCCTCGTTCCAAGCGTCTTAATATGTCACTACAGTTCAGAACCATAGCTGGCCTCACAAACAGCCGCTGTTGAAAGTTGTTGACAAGCCACCAGACTTTTTAATTATATGTTCTGTTAAATGTATATGTCCACACGGTGGTCTAAATGTCTGAAAATGATGTAAGGAAATATCTTTATTATTATATAATAGATATCATTATTTTTAATAAAATGTCAGATTTTAAGCAATTTAGATTAGTTTCCAAATTAAACGTTCTGGAATATACTGTATGTTGTGTTGTGTTGCTACTCATAAAATATTACTGAAAACACTGATATCAATAACCAACAGTTTACTGATATTCTATTCTGTTATTTCTTTCTGTGTACAAACGATTCCTACTTACTACCAAAAAAAAAAGAAGAAAGGACTATTTGCCCACTGACATCTGGATCGCCCCTGGTGGCTGGCTGCAGGATAGGTCATAAACCCCGCCCCCTCCATGTTAGTGGATGGGACATGGGCCAAAGTAAGAAATCAAATGGTATTTTCCCAAAAATGGTTTCTCTCATTTTAGGTAGTTCTTATCACGCTGATGATTGTTCAACTGTTCATTTCTCTGATAAATTTGGTTTTAATTCGTTATTTGATGCTATAAAAAGGGGGTGTGACATCATGATTGGCCACTGTAAGTGTGCGTGCAATTGGTTCAGACAGGTGTATCAGCAGGATCACTACTGCCCAGACTCTGGCTCCAAATGATGTCACCAGCACAAGATTGCAGAGCCCATATCTGGGATATTTTGGCTTCATTATTGTACCGTGGGAGGAAGTGGAGATGCATCATCCATCTTTATATACAGTCTATGGGTTCCACATTGCAAACTTTTCCAGCCAATCAGAGAACAGACCTGTACCTGTCAATGAATTTCTAATCCAGGAGTTGGAACAGAAAGTCAGACAATATATCTCAATAAAAACAGAAATCTGCAAAACAATGCAAAAACTGCAGCAAAACCAAAAATGCAAAACATATATATTATTTTATTTTTTAAACTGCCGCTTGTCTGCAAACACACAAACATGCACACGCAGTGTTGGTGAGGAGTCTGTTACCTAAAAGCTTGCCACAGGAAACATCTGTTCAGACAAAACAGACATGTTCAGTTTAGACAAAACCACAAAAAGGGCATCTCCACACACACACACACACACACACGCACACACACACGCACACACACAGTGACAGTAATAGATATAATGAAGTGTGTGAAAATGAATTATCCCAGTAGTAAGAAATTCACCACAAATACAGTATTTGTGTAATTCTGATGTAACACTGACTATAAGAAACTTAATTATTTTAAAAATACATGTGTGTTATGTCATCAGTATAGATGAAAAAAGGAAGGGAAGGAAGGACTGGTGGATGGAGGAAAGGAAGGAAACAAAGTTCATAAAGCAACAGATCATTCTAAAACACAAAAAAGAGGGCAGGAGAAAGAAAAGAATCGAAGGGGGTGGAACAAAAATGAAGGATGGATAAAGGAGTGGATGAATAAAGGATGTAGGAAGGCAAGGAGGGAATAAAAAAGATATGAGGAGGGAGAGCAAAGTAAAAAAGGAATGGATCAGATAGGAGGAGACAAATGGAGGGAGGATGAAAAATGAAAGAAGGCAAGAAAATGATATAAAGATCAAGGACAAAGAGAGAGATGCAGATGATACGTTCATAGAGACTCTTAATATTCAAGTAAAAAATTAAATGTCCCAAACAAACAACAAGTTAATACGTGTTGGAAAAACATATATATGTAACCAAGATCTGCCCAAATCAGCAATACCAACACAACACACACACACGCACACACAAAACAGGACAAGTCGTGTTTTCACTTTTCAGCATTCACGTGTGGAGTTCGTCTGAACAAACGGTTGGTTTGTTTCAACATTTTTACTTTTTTATATTCCTCTGTTGGTTCTTTTTGGATACCTCTCTTTCTAGGGTACGAACACATGCATTCACACACACACACACACACACACACACACACACACACACACACACACACACAC
>JAVQJF010103098.1:0-33864 GCA_036023855.1 Gadopsis marmoratus
GAGAGAGAGAGAGAGAGAGAGAGAGAGATTGGGAGGGAGGGAGAGAGATTAGATTAGATTAGAGAGATTATTAGTCTACATACAGTACCATACATATCAAACTGAAATTTTATTTTTATACATTTATTAATGTACTGCTTTTTTCCACTCAAAGCTCCTTTTTATGGTTCGTGCATCACATTAAAGATTTAATAATAAAAAGTTATTTTGCTTCAGTATCACCGAATGTCTGAATGCAGCAAAAATTCACTAGGCCTCTCTTTTTATTCACAGAAACAAAGCTAAAATACTGTATATGATGAATATAGGCATATTATGAACAAAAACCAAAACACTGAAGGTAAAACTCAAATAATATTTCAGCTTGGCATTTTGCAGTTTTAGGTTTTTCAATTGCATTTTTATTATTAAATTTGCACTGCTGCAAACACACCTAAAATTCTGTAAATTCTGCCACTCAACCAGATGTGTGTCAACAAAGAACATTAGAATAATATATGATATCTTTTAAAATGGAGAGAGGAATAGAAAGATTTGCATATGAATTGGAAGGATTAGGATGCTCCATCCTTTTCAGCTGATCCTCGCTCTGAAGTCTGTTGCACTTACAAACAGATGTAATCCAATACTGAATAACAGCAAACATTTGGATCACAATTTTTACATTTTAAATTCAAATCATTCACAGAAGGCAATCATATTTCTTTTGAAACTCTTAGTTTGCAAATTTAGTTTTGGTCTAATATGACAAATGTGCATTTACTTTTAATATCTGTATTTCTAAACACTGTGCTGTTTTTAACTACCATCTCAGATTTACTTCTTGACTGCAGCAAAAACAATCTTTCTGCACTGATTTTTCTTTTTACTAACTCTTTGTAGGAGACGCTGTGGACAAACACAGTCTATGTGTGATCTTTACGGGATATAAGTAATATTGTGATTTTTGTGCATCTCCTTTGTGGCTTTCTTTGCTTTGTGTGCTATGCTGTTTCCCTTTATCTTTTCCTAAATTTATTTTTTCCTCTTTACATTGTCCTGCAATCAAACCCAATTCTTCCACACTTACCACATCGACTCCTCTCTTCCTACATTTCATCTTCTATTTTTCTCCCTTTTCTCCATGCCGCTGCTACCCCTACAGCATCAAGGCCGTTCAAAGCAGGCACCCAGTGAGAGCTTCATGTGTCATCTGCCAGGGTGACTGTAATGCATCTTTTCATCTTCAAGCAATACCTGCATTATCAGTGTGTGAGATGTATGGCAAGACAATATTAATGGTCTCTTTCGCTCGTGTGAAATGAAAGAGGCCTCAGCAAAACAAACAATCTGCTCTTTCTTCTCAAGGAAGAGCAGGTATTTCAAAGGAGAGTAAAAAATGACCACTACGTGGCTGTTTGTCTCTGCTGGGTCATGAGAGGGATGGCTTTCTACAGCATGAGCGCAGCGAGCGAGACTAAGCTATACTTTACATGAGCAGGATCCACTGTTGAAATGTGACTGTGTTGCATGGAGCCATGAATGAGCGCTGACACTATATAAGATGATAAAGCTTAGAGTAATGCTTAGCAAGTATCAAAACGCTCAAGTAAAGCAGCATGAGATGCTGACAATGCAGAATATTAATAAGATAAGTAATAAAATCAATTGAATCCTAAGATTTTGTGTTACTGTGCATTGCATCACCATACAGTGTATCACCAGTGTCAGCATTATGCATTCCCCTCTCAGTCACAATCCATATCCATTTAGAGCCTATTTTTAGTGGTATTAGGGTGCAGAGAATTTAAAGAATCCTAACTTACTAAAGGTAGTGACATTTTTTGATCACAGAGCTTGCGCACGTAGCAACTGGCTGTGTAGAGCTCGGGGTCTATTTGTCAGGAACAGGGCATGACTATAAAGGACAGAGCTGTCTCTCTGCATTAAAACAAAATGTACTAGAATAAGGGGCTTTCCACGTGAATGAGTGGGCGCACAGTGATTTAATTTCTCATGCAATGTGGTGGACTGAGTGAAAAAAAAAAAAAAAGGGTACCGCATGCGAATGAGAAAAGAAAAAAGCGGGTTTGAAATTAAAGCATGGAACCCTTTTTTGGCTAATTATAAAGCATAAGCTTAATTGGATACCAAAATGGTTATTTCATATCCATAATCCAGTGAACGCATTTTTATCTGTTTTTGTTTCAATCTGCTCTGTTTATGCAGATCTAGATTTTAATTATCCTCTCTTAAAAATGATACGCAGACAGAGCAAGCTAGTCTGATGGAGAATAGGTTAGGAAAAGTGCATTAATAAATTACTCTTCCTGTCTGTATTCATTTTGTCAGGAAGTACTTTACCCTTGCTGATTCCTTTATGCCTTCATTCCAGCTTAGAGTGCGGTCTAAACAGGAAGGTGGGGCAGATTAAATCCCTTTTTATTTATTATACACAGCAATTTTAATAATATAGGTTTATTGGAAAGTCAATGCTATATTCAGCTATTTAAAATGCTCTCACATGCTGGTAATGTATGGAAGGGCTATCTGCTGCTGAATAGATATATTACAGTGGGAGATACCAGGCAAGTTATTAAAAACACTAAACCATTAGCTTGCGGAGCTGGGGCTCACTCCTCCTTCACTCTCCTGATCTCCTCACTGCTCTCTTCTCCCGAGAGCCTAAAATTAGACCGAACATCCCTGACACACACACAGCAACACAGCAACACAAGCCTGCACATACACCCACACACACAACTATTTATAGCACATTACTATAACAGTGACCTATTTGTTTGGTTTCTAAACTGTCTGGGCTACGCATTTCATGCAGTACACAATATGTGCTGAACACTTTTGTTTAAAGTAGACATTACGAGGGGCATGTCGGTTAGAGGAATTTGACTTTACAGCCACTGGTTTAAAAAAACAAAAACATTTACACAAATTGGTATACTACAGACTGCTACCTTGGCCTATATTGAAGAACAGATCCTTTGTGCACTGCTCATTGATACAGGGTCCAGATATTAGATCACTATACTTTATTTAAGCAGGACTAATATAAAGGAGTCCTGTCTGGTCTTAGACAGAGTGTTTGTAGGCTACGCTCTGGCTCCAGGGAAGCCTGCGGCGCTCTAGCACCCATGGTCCCGAAAGGAGTGCCACCACCACTGAGTGAGGAGAAAAAATGGCTTTGAGACGCAGAGATGGAAATGTGAAGCAAAGAGGTAGGGAGAGAGGAAGACCCGGAGTGAGAGAGTGAGGGAGAAAAGGTGAGAAACTGTTAGAGAGAGAAAAGAGAGACACAGAAGAAGGAAAATGAATCGAAGAAAAGAATGTGCATTCAGACTTAAAATATTTCCATCCCAAACAGAAAGACAGCATGAGGATAGACATGTACAGTATAATGCATCATCATAGCACTCATTCATTAGCCTAGCAAAAAAAAAAAAAAAAAAAACACAATGTAGACCAAAAATGTTTAACCTGTCAACAGCTCAGGGAGAGCTGAAAAATACCGTTACAGCCAGGCCCACATGGGTTCAGGTAATTCAAAGGAGTTCAGCAGCATGACAAAAGACATAAATCAAAAGGTATGCATTTTGGTTTATACAAAGGCTGAGCTAAAATTACAGGTCAGAAAAGCAATTACTCTTTTCTGAGGCTGTCAAATCGAATAAGAAATGTGTTTTAGACAAAAGACGAAAGCAGTCTAGTAGATGGGTGTCATAACACACTGCAGTTTTGCCCTGAGGTGGTAAGACTTGTTTTGCTTTGCAAAAAATATTGTCTTTAATGTGCATATTTTATAGCAAATTGTCTACGGCTTGCATCACACATATTTCATTAATGTAATATGAATTGAATTGCGGACCACTCCACTGCTACTACACATTGTCTCTCTCTCCACTACTATTACTAAAGGCCAGAAGAAGAAAAAAGGTCATATAACAGAGAAATGGACACGTTCATGATTCATACTATAGAGAAAGAATTCTAGAAGAAATGGTGCCTATGCCACAGGCCATTTCAGCACCATGGACAGCACCACAGCCAGCAGAGCTCACTACTGTGTTGGTACAGTGAATCTTGCAACGCAGTGTTACATTGTGGTGAGTCACTCAAGCTATTAAATTAAATACTATCCCTAATGGGTGGTGACATGAAAACAGCACAGGCCATAGCATATTGTGTCAGATATTTGATTAGCAGCTTAAACCTATAGCGGCATGACAACATAATTGCAACTCCACTTTCGTTTGCACACCCTGTGATTATCCTGCTGGAAAACAACACATAAGCAAACAAACAAACAAGCAAACAAACAAATTAAAATAGCAGGCTACAAAAGCATATAGCCCTGATTTTGGAAGCCAACGCTCCAGTTAAAACCTCCATCTGTTGAAATGCATTCCCGAGGTGCTCCTAGAAACTGTGAACGCCCACACACAGAAAACTCTGCCAGGAGAACAAAGACAAACATTTCAGAACCCCCGTGCACCTCTCGCACCACAGCGCATGGAGAAGAAAAAAGCTTTTCCCCCCTGTTAAATATATGGGCTTGACGTGGGAGCGTGTGGGCTGGTGAAAGCTCAAGATGCAATGCTTTACTTCAACACAGCTCTGCAATATTAAGACAGCCATATCTCTTATCATTTTCTCCTCACTCTGAACAACGCTCACATTCCCGCAACACATAGCCTAGTTTAGCAGGATACATTTATCTCACAATATCTTAAGGGGAACAATGAGTAATTAATTTTCTAATTGCTATGTTAAAGCACAAAGAGGTATAAGTGCATCGAAACCTATTATTCTTTGTATTCGATGTGTAAATCTCTTAGTACTCCATGTCTCCCTGCTGTCAGTGCTGTTCTCCATAAACATTCGCAAACATCTCCAAAAACAAGATTTCTATACAATAATAACTACAGCCCCCATCAAAGGAAAGAGGCAAGGCATTAGAGCCTTCACCTTGTAACCCATGGCAATCCTAAATAACCCAACTGCTGTGATCAACAGTCAAACAAAGACGAGATGTTAATTTGAGTCACTCTGATCTAAATCAATCTCAGTCAGAGGGCCTTAAGGTTTAACTCTCCTGCCTCAGTGACACGGGACGCACAATTTGCGTGGGTTAGGTTCAACTCATAATGGGGATTTTTCACAATCTTCTGACACTTCATAGACTAAACTATTATCTTATTAATAGAGAAGATTATAAGCAGAATAATTGACAACCATAGTAATTGTTAGTCGGAGTCCTACAGTACATTTTCAAATGCAAGTACATGTTAAAAGGAATTGTGTACTTCAACTCTGGAGTGCCAGTCAGGTTTACGATGTGTATCTTCAGCTAAATCAATGCCGAACCTCTAAAGGGAGCCTCTTAACTATCAGACCTGGGTGATATGGTTGCAATCAATATTATGATAAGAATGTTTTCGGGATACGTTTGTTTGTTTTCCACTGTTATTCCATACATGAACAGAAAATCTTCACAAATGTAAATGCAAATGTTGTAATTAGGATTATCATTATTAATTGGAATTATTAATTTAGACAACCACGATGATCATATCCCTACGATACAATCCCACTGAATGTCAATAAATGACACTAGTCTTCTTGCTCTTCCCCTTATTGCTAGGGCACCCCTAAATGGCTTGCAGCCAGTAATGCTTGATCAATGTTACAAAACTCACTGGCATACTTACATGTGTTGAGTGACATATGAAAAACATTTTGTAAATACAAACAAGAATTTGATCACTGCAATTCAGGACTAAGTTTTAATGTTTATGCTTCCTCTTTTTGAAGATCATCTGAACGATCTTTGTCCCCAATACGTCAAGCCGACCAAGACGTCTCCACAACATGCACACAAACTCAAAACCTTCTATTAACCTCTGTCCACCCATCACCGAAGACGCTAGCAACAGAATAACACACTTAAAAAGCGAGGACATCCATTTTGTGCATTGTGTTTGCAATTCACATGGTGACACTACGATATCCCATCCACCTCTCTGTCAGAAGAAATCCATTAGTCAAACCAAACACTGACACTTAGAATGTCAAATACACAGGTAGCTCATAATAACGGTGCGATAGCTCCAAATGGTGACGGGTGAATAATGTCTGCCGACTGCTGAAAAATGCAGTTTGAAATCACAAGAGGGAGCATATTTAAATGTTTGTGTGGTTTTAAATCTCAGGCAGTTTATGCCCTTAGTGATGATTATTGTGTACATCTTTCACCGAAGGCTTTTGTAACTAACATCCACAATATAAGATCTTGTTTTATTCGGGAAGTAATCATCTCTTCCTGTAGGCAATAAGAGAGGATGCAGCACCCAGGGCTCTGTTGTTCTCCCTAATGTGAGTTAATCTGGACGCTGTCACATCAAACAGGGACATCTTAGGTGTTATGTAGATAGTGTTTATAGAATCTTAGCCTGGCTCTGTCCCAGTGGGCCTCTTTCTTGCCTTTTCATTTGGATGAAGGCAGAAACACAGGCCATCTTCAAAGCCATCTGTGTCTCTCTGTATCGACCACGCTCCTCTGCAGCCCTAGAGGCTTCCTATTAGAAAAGATTTGTCTTACAAGCTCTGTGTGCTGCCACTCTGAAAAATAAAAAATAAATATAAAAGCATGTTACGAGTTGCTCCCTTTGCTTCCTCTTGCTATGTAGCAGCTATCTTATTCCCTTATTTCAAACCGCCTCTTGCTCATCTGTCAGCGTACACTACATGTATAGAGCCATACCTGACATGGCAAGGTACCACTGCGTCTGACCGTCAGACCCACATCAAGCTATCAAACACACACTTTACCATCATAGCTCCATTCACACAGAACCCAGGCAACATGTCAGTGTTCTCGTCTACTGCAAGAGGGAATAGCTCTTTCTACCTATTTTGTTTGCAGCAAAAAATAAGCCCGGACTTACAGCTCAGTGATCCCGTATTTTGATAGGGTATTGGGCTCTTTTCTTGATATTTGTAATTTCTTATTTTCTTTTAGATGCGCTCCATGTGGATCCTTAGATAACTTGCCATCTCGTCTGCCTTTATTACTGTATGTCCTATTTCTGTAAGGAATAGCCAGAACACTATCAAGCATCTTCAATAAAGGGGGGGGGGGGGCTGCACAAGATAGCAGCGATGACAGAGACAGAAAGTGCGAGAGGGAGAGTGAGAGAAAGAGTGAAAGAGAGAGAAAGAAAAGGCTTTTATTTTATCTTCTTTGCCACAACCTGAAATATACTCAGGCAGTGTAACTCTATAGCTGGCCAGCCTACACCCACTGGGCTCTCACTATGAACAGACACTATAATAAATCTGACATTATCAGATCCTGGTCATTCAGCAGACACAGCCTAAGTGCTTTTAGATGTGCCAGAGGACATGACAGACTTTCACTGACCTACTGATGATTTCCCATTCATCCTGTGTAAAGTTAGTTAACAGTTCCCAATAGAGCTGTAATGTTCACAATCATGGTTTTGTTTCTAAAACAGATTGTGTAGTTCTTAAGGCCTTACAAACACACTGAATACATTTCCTTTACAGTTTTCTTCTACTTTTGTTGCCACACTAATGAGACATCACTAGCATCAACTCTATGCGCCCTCCACAGCCACAGAGTCTAGTGTGTCACACCAATACTTGCAGCATGGGTGATGTGATACAAACAAGACCACTCATCAAACCTTTGCTTCACCGAGCCACTAGTGGTCAAACTTTCTGCTCCAGGAATGCCTTTAAGGCTGTCAACTGGTTGGATGAGGAAAGACTAGGGAGGAGAAATTGGGAAGAAAGAAGTAGTTGGAGCAGTAGAGATGGAAGAGAAGATGAAGAAGTGGGTTGGACAACATCCTTTGCACTTTTCCCAGTCTTGAGAGAGGGGCATTGGAGAGCAGTCTTTCAGGAATATATTAATAACACTGCAGTAAAAGCATACCCATGAGGCAAGTGGGTACAAGCTGAACCCATCAAATTAATCTGAGATAAATTTGCAAGTCATCATCATAACTTAAAATGTTTTAGAGAGTGAATAAAAGATCAAAGAATAAAAGGGGTCTGATGACAAAGATGTACAATGAGAGGCACAAAAGAGGGAAAGAAAGTGAGAAAAAGAGGGAGAGAGAGTTTACATAGCAGACAAATTTTGAAAGACAAAGAAGAGGCCTTGTAAGGCCAGATAGAAGCTGGCAGATGGGAAAATGGGCTAGAACGCAGCCAGACAAACTATATGCTGCCACAGTGTCATACACATTGATAGATTCATAAATAATGAATCAAGAGAAACAGGTAAAATTTGTCCTCTGTCCCAGTGCCTAATGGATTGTGCCTGTGCACTTCTTTGCTTCAGTGTATATTTATGCGTGTGTGTGTGTGTGTGTGTGTGTGTGTGTGTGTGTGTGCGCGCGTTTCTGAGCATGCACGTCTCATTTAAACAGTGTGGCGGCCCACGTAATCATTTGCATGAGCTCCCATTATGCTTCCTGATGATGATGAGAGATAGCTTTATCCAACCTCATGGAAACGCTCAGACACATACCCACGTGCATCACTATGTCAGTGAGCATATTCCATGCACTCATATTCATATGTCATCTTCTACGTATAAACATTAAAGTATACAGACCAAGTATATACTGTGTGTCATTAAACAACAGCAAAGAGGAGTATAGCAATTCTTCATAAAAGGAGCTTGAAATACAATGACGACAAGGTAAGTTCAAGATCATTCACCTCTAAAAATTCACAACGCACATATATAGTTTTGCCATTCCTATTCAGACTGAGCTTCATCACCTGCAACAGCTGCGCACCATCAAAGTTTAGAGGAGTGCAAACACTTATTTCCCAGTAGGTAATTTGAGCGAGCCTGGCACGGCTTTATTACAGCAAAAATAAACCACAAAATGAAGTAACCGTTTTTTTATATGTCAAATATATCTTCCTTAGTTCCCATTTATGTTTTTTTTTTTGTTTGGGCAAAGAAAATCAATGGCATGAAAAGCTATGGTTTTCTCATGATTTATAATTATCAGTGGGTGGATATCAATCTGCTGTGGACTGAGATGTGACCCATCCGTGCAGCACTGCAAAGGCAGAGTACAGAAACAAGTTTAACATTTGTGTCTGAATCCGAATCGATCAACATTTTATCACAGACTAGTCCTGGGCCGCAGCCAGTGCAGATGATTGAGATACACTGACAAATGTGTAACTCTCATCTCAAAATAGGCTTTTGCCAATGGAAGAGCTATACAGTCAGTCGATAAAATCTGTTTAGTTAAATTAGGAATGTTAACAATGGAAAAGACATATTTTAGCATATTTATACAGCTCCTTCTGAATATGGATTTGTCAGGCAGCTGGAAAACATTTCATTTAAATCTCAAATATGCATATACTGTAATAGGAAACAAACTAATTTGATCAAATTTGAAGCTAGATTGAACAGAACTGTGAAGGCTTTTAGAAGATTTTTCTTGTCAGTACTGTATATGCATTCATCATCTGTTCACCATTAAAACTTGGACTTACCATTATATCTGCAGACTGGACATAATCTGAAAAAGACCTAAAAAATTGATTCACTGACAATGGGTATCAATGGAAAATGCACACACATAATACCTGCAAAATAACAGAATACTATGGTACACAGTAGTACAAGACAAGTACCGAAGTTACCATAGTCATTTGTTGAGTAAATACAATGTCATACATTTAGCACATAAGGAAAAAACTGAAGCACAAGAATAAATTACACTGCTTTGGGTCAGTGTTTTATCGAGTGAATTATTGGAAGAGGTTTTATGGGTCCCATCAATATCATATATTAATATATTGACAAAACAGAGCAAACAATGGACTCTGGTTTCATATGGGGATGTGCAAGGATCAAACATGCATAATTCCATTGGGTCTTAAGTATTTTGTTCATTTTGATACTCCTGCCTGCTTTTCCATATTTTTATTGTACCGTATATTCTACCATAAAAATCTTAGAGGCAGTGCACATGTTGCTGGTGGGCACCACAATGTCAACCGAATGTAATGCCAAAACACAGGACCAGGACCCAAATGCACGATCCGGAGACAGAAAGTGAGTTCAACGTTCACAGACGGGGGTTCGGTACACAGGTCAATCAGTTCAGGCAATAGAACCCTTGGATTGCCTCTGAGACACCTTTGGACTAACATCATGGGATTCAACAAAAGAAGGACCACAGCTGTGCTGCTTTTTCTCCTGATTCATACAGTGCAGGTTACTACCAGTCTACT
Source organism: Gadopsis marmoratus (assembly GCA_036023855.1). NCBI lineage: Eukaryota > Metazoa > Chordata > Actinopteri > Centrarchiformes > Percichthyidae > Gadopsis > Gadopsis marmoratus. Next base: position 10,294 of record JAVQJF010103098.1, read on the forward strand.
GACTACCCATCCTGATAAGGCAGTGAGGCCCTCCATCAATACCTCCCACTGTCCATTTCCCTGTGTCTCACCACCCTCCATCTCATTTCTTAATCTTCATAACTCAGTGATTCAAATATCTTTCCTCCTACTTCCCATTCTGTTTCAGTGTCTGTCTTCTTTTTGACCCACCCCTACTCTTTCTCCCTAATCTACATATCTTTGTCTTTTTCTACCTCTTTTCCATTTTCGCTTTTCTACATCCAAGCTGACATCAACAGAGCCACCTCCATTCTGAGAACCTGCAGAAAGCACATTAAAGGATGCACACCGGCTAACCCTGAAGAGTAGCATGGATCAAAATTGCTTCCTTCAAAACGTGCCACACATATGTATGTGTCCCTCAGCTGTGCAGGGGGTCACAAGGGCTAGCAAGACCATGCAGTCCCTGTACACTGCAGACTCACTTTCCCTCACGCACGATCACTCATACACACACATATACACACATAAATGCAAAGCTCTGCACAGTGCCAACAAACTCTGCAAACAACAACACGACCCACTGATGTGTGTGTCCCTGCAAGCACTTCACGAGTATCAGTTTGTTGTGGTGGGAATGAGGGGTGGAGGCGAATTTTAGTGTTTCACCTAAATGTGCGTTTGCTGCCTGCAAGACATCCAGTATACTGTTTTACTCTGAATTATTAAAAGCTGCCTCTTATTGCACCTGGGACTGAAATAGTTTAGAGGCCACAGACTATAGCTGTTGGCACACAACTATATAATTTATATTCCCAGCTATTCTGCAGCCATCTAGCTTATTGTTATTTTCTATATGAAATGCTTTAAGGCTGCCATGATGGACAAAACATAACCACTTAAATGAAGTGTCAGGTAAAATCTAAGTTTGATAAAAAGGAAAAACAAAGCAAAAACTGCTACAAAAACACTTTCAGAATCCTAACACAAAGAAGAAATGTTCAGTGCGTCGACGTGCTTGATCTTGCTGGTGCTAGCTCAGCTGTATCCAGTGTCCTGCTATTCTGCAGGGCAGACGACAGAAGCCTTCAGCGCTAGCGATCACCCTGACACTGGCTCCCTGAGCGAGCTGTACTGACAGCCCTCCTCTGCAATGCAAATACCCACTTCCACATGAGCAGGCCCATCACTAGCACTCCCCATACCCTTGTATTCCATGTCATTACCCCCAGGGACCCTCACACACACACACACACACACACACAGTCCCTCTCCTCTACCCTATGCCTCACGCTGCTACCCTCCCTTATCTGGGATGGGAAGGGGGCTGGGGCTTAAAACAAATCGGTTAGGCTGGCTGATGGTAGCCATGAAGGAGGGCCGTTTCCCCTCATGCCTCCTGTCAGTCACACTCCTCTCCTTGCCCTCCAGCCATGTGTACTGTATTTCATTAGTCCTGATTTTTGCTGACAAATGCGAGCTGTCGTGCTGTGCTGCCCCCTTAACCCCCCCCCCCATGGACACTACACTAAAGCACGACTAAATCTGCCTTGCACATGAGCTCCCTCTGGTTCCACCTCATAAGTGTGCCATTTCAATGGAGCACAGATATACAGCACATACTGTTTGTCTACGAACAGTATGCACATGGACATGCACACACACTCCCACAGACGAGGGAATGGCTGTTGACTCCAAGCTGTCAACATGACCCTGTGCCTCCTCTCCTCTTTTCTCAATATTTCATCTGTTCTGTCACTTCATTCCCCTCTAATCTCTCACACACTCCTTACTCATCCCCCCGTCTCGCCCACAGGCACAAGGTCCAGCCAGCAAGATGTCAGCGCCGATTAGCCACATTGGCTGATGCGTTTTAAGTGTGTCCTTCATTATTAAGTAAAGTGACATGTTCTCAGCTACACTTGCCTGTGCCTCCTAAACTGTCGTCTTGTCTACTTGGATACCCAGTTTTTGTAAGCTAATCTTTTCTCCTCTCTATTTCAAAATACACACAAGGACACACACTCACACAGACACATACACACACCCCTCTATTCAGGGACATAGTTTATCATCCATATGCGCACCACTCCGCTCACTCCCACTCTTTCTCTTTGTGTCTGCGGGCAGTGGCACACCTGTACAAGCCTGTACAGGGACCCACAGATGGATTGTCAGTCAGTATCTGGGCCTTGCCTCTTGCACGGGTCTGCACAGCCATGCCCGCTGGCCTGAAATTAAACCAGACTCATCTGGTTCAGCCCCACTGGCACAGGTGATGTTTCACAGTGCCAAAGTGACATTAGATCATCTGAACTGCACAGCATCAAAATGAGCCAAACCAGCACATGTTAGTCTGGTATACAGGCAGTGACATTGAAAGTGAAAAAAAAAAACCTACCTACGCACATACGCAGTTTCCCCCAATACACACAAAACCTAGCTCTATAACCCAGATCACAGCCGTGTCACATGATTGAATCTCACAGACAGGCGGGCGAGCAGTCTCCAGCCACAACCAGAAATAGGTTAAACAGACTAAAAATATCAAAAACATTAATAATTCAGCTTTTTTGCCTAACCTGTACTGTTCTAAAAAAAATAGCACACTTCTCACTGTGAAGTGGCTTAATGGGCAGGGTGTGCAGCAGATTATTTTGGTATTTCAAGCAACGTCTCCCCCCCCAAGAGCCGAAGCAGTAGCAAGGGGAGCAGCATTGTAAAGTCATCTGTAACTCAAAGTTCTTGAAGTTGAGATTTTGGTAGGTTATTTGCTTCACATATGATGGCAATGGCTATTAAACACTGTAATGTTGGCTGTAATAATTTTATCTAAAAAAATTTTAATAAAACATTTTTTTATTTGGTCAGGCTACCAGTATATCTCACAGCTACTGCATTGTTTTCACACAAATCATTCTTTAAATGCAACAAATATTTGTTGTTGTATTTGTTAACAGTTTTGCGACGGCACTCCTTGTAGCATCTGAAGGGAGACCATTGCACGAGCGTAGTGTATAATGTATGAAATGAAATGAAATTTCATGATGAAACACATTTTCAGTGTTTCAGTGGGTGTTGTTTATTCTCCAAAGGCAGGTGCAGAGTGCAAATCCTGCTCCTTTTTCCAAATACCCTTGGAAGCCAATCCCCTGGGGAGAAGAAGGCTTCTCTAAATATGTGACTATATAATCTACCACGCAGAAAAACGAGCCGAACAAGGAAGACGTGTGTGTGTGCGCGCATCTAAAAGGGGTACCAGAGGAGCAACAACGAGACAGAGAGAGACAGAAGGTGGAAAACAAGCAACATTTTGATGGCTCCAACAATTGTGTGTTTTTGGAAATTTCTAGCCCCTCTGCTTAAGGGGGGTGCACAGTATATTCATGTCTGTGTAAGTGTGTGTGTGTGTGTGTGTGTGTGTGTGTGTGTGTGTGTGTGTGTGTGTGTGTGTGTGTGTGTGTGTGTGAGCAGTGCATGTTGTAAGGGTGTGGGGATTCAGGTCCCGTAGGCGCACTCTGGTACAGAAGCTCTTTGCTTGTGCGTACATTACACCATAAAGCCATTACCAGAGACACACACACACACACATGCACACAAAGAAAACTAGTTTTGTTGCTTACATGCTGCTACTGGCACTGTAGTAATATTGTTGCATGCCGGTGTGCTACAGTGCAACCATAATAAGTATGCATCACATTAAAACTCATACATGCACAGCAGCCCCAGTCCTCCACACTTTTTATAACACCACCTGCTCCTTCTATTCATCAGTGTGATTTGACTTGGGTAATAGGTTCACAGACAGGCCAGGTCACCGATTTAAAACCATTAGAGAACCAGCATCTACAAAGCGCTCGTTATTCTCATCTCAATGTATCAACAAAGGCTGTAAAAAAGAGACATTAGAGGCAGACTCCTGCAGCCTCTGAGATCAGCTGCAGCCATCCAGCTTACTGTAGGACTGGGGTCAGCTGGCAGTAGGATTCTTTATGAGAAAAGTCTCAAAATGGATGGTGTTAAAATGTTTTAACGGACATCTGGGTCCTTACGTATGTGTTTGTTAATTACGAGTGAAACCCAACTAAAACATCCACAAGTTCACAAGTTACAGACATGCCCATGGCGACACATTCTGTATGCTGGGACGTATCTAGCTTTAAACTGAAATGTTAAATTCACACCACATATCCCTGTATAATTCGTAAAGCAGAAAAGAAATATTTTAAAGAAGACCTTGACCATGCCTGTTTCAACTTCCACTCCACTATGATCTTCTTCCTTGAAACACACACACGCTCCTGTTACCCAAAGGCTAAATTCAAACGAGTCCCATCTCCCTGACTACAAGGCCTCCAATCCTGCCAGCACCGATTGGCTTCATGCTGACCAGTTCGCTCCACTGCCGCCCCCACCCCTGCCCACTCAAAACGGGCACATGCAGTACACACACAATCATACAATACACTACACTCATACTCCGCCAACCTTCACAGAGTGTAGCATTGAATTATTCAGCCTTTGCGGCAGCTAGGCTGGCACACAAGTAAGCTTGGCTGTGGTTGATAAACAGGTGGATAGCATGCACGCAAAAGTAAGGGTGTACACGCTGTGTTTGTGTCTGCACATGTGTGTGTGTGCGCGTGCAAAGCCCAACGGAAGGCTAAGCGGCTTGCAGCATGTCGAGGAACGGCTCCATCACCCGGCAGCCTCATTTCCACAGCACAAGGTCGGCCACTCTCAGCGACATAGCCCAGCTCTGCTCCTCGCTTCTCAGACACCCTATTATGGCTAAGCTGAGCACTGGAACATGCACACAATAACGCACTTAAATTCATGCACGCACATGTACACAAACACACAGGAATCCATGTGCACTCGCACAGCCGGCTAACGGTGCAGGTATGTCGCCACCTTGGTATTATAAGGCTCCATCTGCATTCTGAGTGGTTTTGAGATCTTGAGCTTCAAGGTTTTTGCGTTCCCAATAATTGATAGAGATGGAACCTTTGTGTTGTCTAAATAAAAACTCCAAAAATGCATACAACTTTAAAAAAAACACCTGACATAATGTTAATAAGTTGTCACAGAATACGAATGTGTGAATAACTCAATTTTGACAAAAATGTCAGACCGAACCTTATAATTCCAAAGTGACGACGTGTGCAGCAAAGGGCACAGCACAAGAGCGAGAGAGACAGAAATGGAGACAGAGGCAATTGAAGGGATGGGGGGGGGGGGGATCTACTTAGAGTGTTGACATTGCAGGAGCCCACATGTGTGTGCCGGAGCATAATCTTCTCCCCGCTCTCATTGGGTTTTTAATGCGGGTGCTATTTCCATAAACCTGCCTCCTGAATCACTGCCAGCCTCTTACACTCCCCCCAGGTCGAGCTGTACTAATACTAGGAGTAAATGCATGAAGCAAACACATTTCCACCATTGCCTCTCCAAGACAATCACTGTTGTACACAACACTAGCATGACAAAGACGGGAGGGTGGCATGTTTTCTGTGCTACAGCAAATAGACTGCAGTGCCTGAGATTATTTCTTGGATCTGCTGGATTTGAGGAGTGGCAGTGAGAAGAGAGAGAGAGACAGAGAGACAGAGAGTTTGAGGAGGTAGGGATTCAAAGAGGGGGATAGGTGGGTGGATAGTATCTCAAGGATGCAGGATTTTGTCATGAGCTGGGTGGAGTAAATTGTCTGTGGACACTAATAATCCCACACACCCAACTGCTGTAGAAACAGACACTGAGCCTTAACTGGCCGACTGTTTCTGCTGATTAGACTGATTCTTAAAGTTAAGACACGCAAGAATATTCACATACACAAAAGCACTCGTATGGTTATGTAATATGAAAAGTAGTGCAACCCCATCAGCAGCAAACAAGCATGAAATAGCACACAAATAATATATTCAAGCCTCACTGTCGTGGGCGGCGTGTGATTACGGCAAGCTGCCATGTGCACATGTTTTTCTTCCCCCCTTTATACACTGCTATCTGTATCTACATAGGGCTGGCTGCAATGCAAAGCCAGCTTACCGCACACGCAGCTAATAGAGCCAAGCAACACACACCTGGTAAACTGTCAGCGCTTTTCCTATTCGGTGGCCAAACTTGTGTCAGGCACTCGTGTCCCCAAGGTTCCCATCACACTTCATCGCAGGAATGTATATTCCAGTCCAGTACACTTCCATTAGGCCATACTGTTCCTTTCAGCAGCTAATGTGTAACAGGGGGGCATGGATAATAACATCCAAGAACAGAAGTGCTTCTTTCTGATAATAAGAGGACACAGATTTGTGTACTTTTGTGTGTGTGTGTGTGTGTGTGGCAACCAGTGCTCCAGTAGCATCCGAGTGTACGCAGACACTCATGTGTAACAATTGATAGTTAAAGTATCTTGAGGATTTTAAAAGATACAATCCTTAAAGTTATAATCCTTAAGATTCTAATTATCAAAACAGATTTCTGATACAATTTATATTTATAACAATATAAATCCAGTGTGATAGCATTCTGCAATTGCATCTCAGTATAGTGGTTTTCATTGTTTTGGAGGAGTGTGGTTTTCCTGCACAGGATTTAAAGCACATGCATGCACACACACACACACACACACACACACACGAGTGAATCAAAGAAAACGATCCATGCACGTACTACAAGTGATACGGGAGACGAGGAAAACAACATTCGATCATGAGTTCACTACTACCACGTTAGATAATTTCGGATTTCGAAGCGTTTATTTTGGTGCACAGTAAATATACACAATACGTGTGTTGCACGTCTTCTTTTGTATATCTGACCAAATTAGCCACTCAAAGTGTATTTGTTAGTAATCGATACATGTATCATTATGAACTGAACTCTGGGTTTTTAAACACGCTTGCCGTTATCACCGCTAACCACAGGTGATGCCAAATCAACCAAGGCTGAAATCTTAAGTGTTGGTATTAAACTTAAACATGTATATATATTCCTCTTGCCCCTTTCAACAAGAAAGGTGAGGACAACACAGCAGACGCAGGGTGTCCAGCTGAAGGAGAATTCTAACTGTTCATTCTGGCATCCATGTAGCTTGCGTGTGTGCAGGTGGGCTTGTCTGTGCTCAGCCAAGGGTCCTGCACCAGATTCGGAATAGCTTGTTAGGCGTTACAATTTTCATAAATGATTCTACTCATTTGCGGCGAGTAAAGTCCAGGAGGATCTTGGTGGTTTGACGTGAAATCAGATCCAAACATTTAAAAAACAGATACGTCTGAGTAACCACACCGGTCAAAGCCCCCTGCATGAGAGCAGCAATGCAGGGGGGTTAATGACAAAACGCAGACGTTAATAACTCATAACTCATCTCTGGAGAATTTCTAGTTTACATTAATTACACCACAGCCCCTGGCAAACTGCATATCAAGCAGGATTTTGCAAACAAACAACTGGCAGATCTACTTACCATCAAGCAGTGAAGCAACAGGGGTCATATTGCAAAAAATGTAGGAGCAGGGAGGCTCAGGAGAGAAGGACAGGAGAAGCGATGGGAGGCAGTCAAATTCACAAACACACATATTTGTATGCACACACAGAGAAACACACAACGCAATGCAGCAAATGTCCTGTATAATTTTTTCTTTTGCTATATTGTCCACAATTATCTTTCCATAAATCAAACACGCTGGCGTACTACTACAATTGCATGTAGCTAGTGTTGTACCTGCTTGTGCTATATGTGGCTGCACTATTATAACACACACCGTGTTTCCTTAGACCGCTGGTGTTTGTGTGTGTGAAGTTGAAGGGAGTAGGGCAGCCTTGTCTGTGAGGCCTGACACCCATCAGTGTCTGCCTGTTACATTTCTATGACACGCTCTGTCTCAGGGAGAGCAGCGGCAGAGGAGCAACGAGAGCGAGGGGAGATGGGAGGATGTGGGGTGGACAGGACTGGATGGGGCAGAGGGGGAGTCAGCAGGAGGGCTGAAGCAGGACTGAAAGGTACAAGAAAAGGGTTTTATTACTCACGAGTGACACGGGGCACCTTTCAAAGTCACTGAATGTGTGTGCACACACAAAATGAAGAGCTTCCAGAACTTGTGTGTAACAAATGCAATATGCAATGCTGTGTTTGCTAAGTCTGTACATATTCTCTATGCATCATGGCCATACAATCGTTATTTTTTTTCTGATAACATTAAGTCATGCTGTTTATGGTAATGTTGTTTATAGCACTTCATTGGGATGATTGTTAAACCTCTCAGAGCCCAGATGGTTTGGAGATCTGCTCTTCTCTCAGAACACACTAAGAAAAAAAAGGGGGGGTAGGCAAGACCATCAGACTTGTTAGTGTCTATGTGCCCCTCATTTATGCATTCAGCCACATCAACTATTTAATCCCAATGGTACCCTTAAGGATGGCCTGCCAGGCTGGCAAGGGAGGACGTTATTAATGACTATGAGGCGTGAGAGCTTAACTTACTGGAAAGTCAGACCCTGGACAAATACAGTAAAAGAAATCCTTTTTTCCTGCTGTATGAAATCTTCCTGAACACAGGTATAACCTCTCATGAACACAACCTCTGGCATTGTGTTAAAGAACCTTTTCTTTTCCTTTTCTCTGTCTTCCATCTTTCATCTTATTATTCAAATGCAGAGGAAAAAGGAGCAGAATAACTCCCTGCAGCCTCGTGCTTGGCTAATTTGCAGCATAAACGAAACAACTTGTTTTTCAAGAAAGCCACCAGAAAAGAAATGTCGAAAGTTTGGGGCTAGTTGTATTTGCATGTTTAACTGAAACATGTGCCTTTTGGTTGGGTTTGTCAGGCTCTTTGTCTTCTATCAGGGGGGGGGGGGGGCATGCTGCCTCTGTGGGGAGCCACTTCCACCCAGCCCTCCATCCTTCTGTCTCTTTCTTTTAACACTTGTGAGGATCTCACACAGATACAGGCTGTGCTCAGAGGTGTACATACTCACACGCAAATGCAATAATGACAGATATATATACAGACATATAATTTCACATGAATAGAAAAACATTAATGATTTTCTCTTGATCAAATTAATTATTTCAGTACCATTAATATAAGCTCTGTTTGACATTTTCTGTGTTGGCAGCACCTTTCCAGAAATGCAGCGCTTTGCCCCCCAAAAACTGTCATTCTATGCTACTGCTTCAAAAATGTGAGGCAGAGTGGGTCTGATCAATGCTGGCAATATCCCCTGGAGAACAGGCACATGGAAAAGTTGAAACCGGGCCTTCAAAAGGCTGAGCTATTGATTGAATTGCTTTCCAAAGTGTTTTTCATCTCTGGGACTATACGAGGAGAATGCCGGCTGGTGTGCAGCCGGGTGCAGATGGCGTGGCTGGTCACCATAGAGAGAGAGAGATAGAGAGAGAGAGAGACTTACCCCTGGCAGTGTTTTCTGTTCATGGAGGGCGTTCTGGGCTTTGATGGCCGACTCTCGGGCGCAGTAGGTGAGGAATGCACAACCTGCAACAGAGGCACACACATGCAAACTTAATTTGAATTAAACATACCGTAACATACCAGCAGTTTAAAAGAAATATCAACCAAGAGACAGCAATGAAAATTTATTACAAAGCAATTAGACTAATATGTTTGGCCTGTTTTAATATAATGAGTTCTTATGTCCAGATACTCAGTAATTAACACATTTAGAAAACAGATCTGTATAGGGGGTATCATGAGTAAGTGAAAACACAAAACCCCTTGCAAACATTTCTTGGAATAAACAGAGCAAGTTAATGAAAACAGGCAAGCGTGCGATACACCAGGCTCCATGTGGACAATTTTCTATGGTGGCAACGGGAAGAGGAGAAAAAACAAAAACAAACAACAAAAGTAGGATATGAGCAGAGAATTTTTTGGATGAATTGCCAGGAGCGTCCAGCCACCCCATCCCTAGTGCCATGTTCTGTCAAAAGCCCCTAGCAACCAGGCCAGTGTCCCCACCCTGAATGGTTGTGACAGCAACAGAGACAAAAGGAACAGGACTGCAGGAGAGTTTTGGGGGGATAGAAATGGAGAGAAGAAGGGATGAGATCAGCATAGGGATGGATGGAAGGAGGGAGATACTGACACAGAAGAAGGGAGGGCAGAACGTGGTGTTAAAACTCTCTGAGGTGAATGCCTAACTGCAAGATACACGCACACACACACCCTCACAAACACACACCAAGTACAAATGTTAAGCATGCACATGCACACAACATCTGTCAAAATCCCTGAATACATAGAGAAGAAGGGGGAAAAAAAGAGAAGAGGCAGGGAGGACGCGAGAGGGAGAGAAACCAGATGGAGTATTGAGGCAATCATTTTCCCCCTGACTGTCTGAATAAATAGATTTGCTTGTGTTCTATTAATGAGGTTCATATGGGTTACCATGCATCATATTTCTGCCACTGTTAACATGGTTTATTAGCAGCCACTGCATTTTGGATCTCATTTCAACAGCCAAATGTATTCAGTGGGTGGTGATGTATTAAGTGTCTTTACACAGATAATATTCCAATCTATTTTTCTTGTTGTATATGAGATCGCTTTTACCCATCTAAACATTCATCCATGCATCCATTTCTTTTGCGTGCATGTGCATCTTTCTTTGCCGTTTCTATGACCCTTGCACTTTGGCCAAGTCTCCACTGTAACCTCTGCAGGACTCCATCAAAAAGGAGGGTTAAAATGCCACATCAGTCGTTGATCCATCGGTTGGCCTGCAATGTGTTTTGCCTTGCTGCTCTAAGCCTAAAAGTGTCTGCTACATACACACATGTGCGTGTGTGTGCTTGCACACCTGCACATTGATGTATGGGTGAGCATTTGACCACCCTTATCCAAATCACATTCAATTATTTCTGTTGTATTTCATGAAGCTCCTCCCTTTGTTTGGGACAGTCACTCTGCACTCTGTCGTGCTTCTCAATGAGAGAAAGACAGATAGTGATGGAGTCTGTCCAGGGTTGCGACCTTTGAGGCGACTGACTGTAGCACTGGTATCACGGTGCAGCACTCCCCATAGCCTCCCTTGTCCTAGCACCCGTAACCTAATGATTTCCGATGGCCACCAAGCTTATCACTCAATCACTCACACTGCTGTCTAACTTCCTTCCTTTCATCTGCATCAGCTTGTACAAAAATACCACGACTGCCGGAAATGTCATTGTTGTTTTGGGTATGTTTGTTTGTTTCGTTCACAAATGGTTGAGGGCAAAAGGAGGGAATGGCTCCATTTTGGTGATTGTTTTCCTCTGCTTTTTGCTCTCTCTGGGCTTGTTGTTGTTGGTTTACTTGACAAACGCTGGCCCTATCACTGAATAAGAAACAAGTATTTGCATTACAATCACAAACACAATTTATTTGTTAATGTGTAATGCATAGGGCATTGAGAATAAATTAATAACAACCACAACACTGGCAAACAAAAGAGAAACATGAACTCCATTTAAATGTGATTCTGTGCTCTTTAATGTATGGCTTAATAAGAATTTGCAGGCTACAGGCGAAAAAGCTTTAACAACTCCATAATTGGAATCCAAACACGTACAAATTGCCAGTGCTGCATTGCATACCAAGTGCAAAAGTGTGGGCAGGGAGGGAGGGGGGGCATGATGAAATAGTTTGAAACACAACAAAAAGCTACTGTAATCGGAGCCTGCTGACACAGCAATGGGGAAAGCCTTCACATTGTGAGGAGACGATACTCTGCATCATCTGATAGAAACCTTAAACAGCCTTATCGCACACATTGATTTCAGCTCCAAAGAGAAGAAATTCCTCCTCTCCTCTTTACCCCCCCCCCCACCCTTTCTTCTCCGTTCCCGACTCCTTTCTCTTCACCAATGCCAAGCCCACTCATCTTGTCTCCGATTTCTTAATGATATATTTTTAAGTGTGCGCATCGTGTGTACTGGGAAATGTGAGTCCATTTCCACCGTGTTGAATTGGCATGTAATTAAAAAGTCTTACATGGAAGAAGTGAGTGAGTGGGTGAGAGGGCGAGAACGAGAGAGAGTGAGATACTGTGAAGATACACACACACACCTGATCCTTGTACTTTCTCTAACCATGTTTGCACACTTACCTAAACATACACTTAATTAACCCAGTGATTTTGTCCCAATTCCATATTAAGTAAACGATCATGTCTGTAGTACATACACAACAAATATACAACAAATCAGTGTACTGTGTTGTACCAACAGGACATTATTTATGATAGATGAATGTTAGACTGTGTCACTTCACCACTGTCAATTTAAATTTCATAAAGAGAAAGAACAACGCTCCTCAAGTTCCTTTGTGCAATGCACAATTAGCATATTTTCAAAACCTGCTTAAAAGTACAACGTAGCATCAAATTGGGGCAGAGCTTTTGTCTTCCCAGCTGTCACATGACCAGATTAACATCATTGGTTCTTTAAGCATAATGTTGTACACATACAATCACAAATATGAACACACACAGATATGAACATGCTGTACCCATTGCTATATATATGTTTCACTGTGCTCCTTCTTTCTTACACAAATACTGATGAAATACATGGCGTGGTCACCTCTGTTTAAAAAAAACCTCTTTACCAAACAGAATGTCACTACTGGACAACAAAAATTTGTATCCTGCATATAGACTTAGGCACTAGACTTCTATTTGAACTGGTAATAACAAAGGGTCATAGTGCTTTTTGGACACACCTCACCAAAGGTAAATGACACCTTTTACCGTGTTGATCCGGTTATCTGGAATCATGGGGTCTGATCACAGTTGCTCATAGTCAGCTATGGTGCAGGTACAGGATCCCAAATTTGGAAAACCAATTTTAAAACTGAAATTTTGGCCCCAAAGTAAATACATTCCAATCTATCATTCAATTCCATAAATAATCTAGTGTGTGGATTTGTATGAAACACAACAATTACAGAGCCTAAATGGTAATCAACCAAGTAACCCTTTGGAGTGCATATCATTCGGTCATATCATTGTGGTAAGAGCAAATCCCCCCTTGGCTGGGTAGGATCAACATCAATCCAACTCACAAACCTGTCTTGCATAAATTAAAGCCAGAGTTTATTATCATTCATAAGTTACTTCCAGGACTATTGGGAATTTAAGCATAAAATCAATTATCTGGGGGGGGGGGGTATAATCAATCAATACAATAACCTTTACTATAATTTAATTTCACAATAAATATTACAATCTACTAAATTCTCCTTTAACTCAAAAATACATAGTACCAAATTATGTTCCCATGACACAATCCCCATACTAGTGCGATGACATGTCTGGCAAAAAATCCACATGTTTACCGGCTTCCTGAACATATAGCCGACAGTGTAAAACTGAGAAATTGCACACAGGAGTTGCATAATAAAGTCAAAATGAGAATTGCATCAACTCCCTAACAGCTAACTGCACTGCTCCATAGCCAAATATGACTTTATTATCCCTATAGCCATTCAGCTTAGATCGCTTTTAGCATCTCCTACTAATGGCTACAATTCATTTATTGGTTTATTGTCATGACTCACAAACAAAAACAGCTTACCCAAGATGTATTATGGTGTACAAATACTCCTTGGCACACAGCTATGTGCTAAGAACAGAGCAGAGTCATACTTTACATAGTTGACAAAACTGCAATTGATATTCACTGTGTTAACAACATTCAGTTATTTTAAAAAGAATAATAATAATAGGCCTAATTAAAAAACAAGTTGACAGTGTTTTCTTTCCGGTACAGCAGGTAGCAGTATGTAGAACGTTGGGCAAAAGTTGGGCAATAAAGTAATAAAGTATGTACAACACAAACTGTAAATAATCATGCATGTCCTGAATATATACACCCGTATGTGTTTTCATTTACATGATTGGGGTTGGGTGGTGGGAGCCGCCACAAAATATCCCTTATTTTATGTCGACAGGTATGCGCTGTTGTCACGTGATTGACTAACTCAAATTCAAATAGGCTTTATTGCCATTGTGTAAATGTCACCTTTTTTTCCAAAGCTAAATTACATATTGCTGAATCAGTGCACTGGCATTCATAAGCAACAATGGCTAATACAATGTTTTTGTGAATATGTTACCAAATGGGGTCACTTTCCATCCACTGATCACCTGTCTCAACTTAGCTCTGAAAAGCTGGAGAAATACAGTAAAGAAAGGGAAATAAGATGTGTGTGAGCCCTATACTACTACATCTAAATCAAGCTACTTAATCAATAATCTATGTTACTGAGGTGATTAAAAATAATAAAGGATCATGCAGGCCATCTTGAGGAAAATAAACTTATTTGTTAGTTATTTGCTACTAGTCCTTTAACAAACCCAAGTGCTGTTTCTGAAAGACAGTTAACCTGTGAAATCTGAAAGTCATTCATTTATTTAAATTATTTCCTTTGTTTGCTTCTATAGCTAATACCCATATCTGTGATGTTTGTTGGCAGGAATCCACCACAATTTGACTCTGACTTTGGTACTTTTATTTGTGCAGGGGTTTCTTTGAGTCGAAATTTTCTTTGATAACATTTCACAAGAAACTAACGACATCAGCGGTTGATGATGTTTTTATATGGTAGTAGGTGGGGACCATGAAGAGAAGTGGCACAGGCTGTGTGACGTGAATATGAACATCCTGAATCCTGAATACTGCAGAATCGTCAAATATGAATGCAAGTCCTAGGAGACTGGGCTGGTTTAAACGAAAACCTCTCTCTTTTCACTCCCCCTTTCATACCCTCTTTACTCCCTTTTCTTCATCTCTTTGCCCCAGAGGAGCCAAACTGCCCTAGTGTTGTGGAAAAGTGTGAACTTGCTCTCAGTGTGGCATTTCCTTGGCCAGAAAGTGTGAAGGTAGCAGAAACCAAGCCAGTCCTGGCAACCGCCTCGCCTGCTCCCTCACACATCATTTGCACTCTGGAAAATGCTATCACTGTGGGTAGATTACTTGCTTACTTCATTTACTGGCATGTGGGGCTCCGGGGGAACTGATAGCCTTTCAGAGGGGTCGGGAGCTGAAACACACATCATCAGCACTGATACAATGTGATTATGACCTGAATCATTGCCAGCCAGGGAGGCAGGAGGCTCAGTGGCGCAGATTGACCGTAAGGGGGATAATCAGTCTGGTCTCGAAGAAGCTTTTAACTCATATAATCACTACCTCACCTTTGGAAGAAAAAAAAAAAAAAAAGGATCCTCGATCTGTTCACACACTCAAACAATCATGCCAATATTCAGGGTGAAGGAGGACAGATTGAGGGAGGACAGACAGAGAGGTATAATAAAGAAGAGCTGGAGCATGGAGTCGGCAGGGACTTTCCAAAATGCTCTCACTCATTGTTCTGACAACAATATTTTCTCTGCCCAGGCCTAATGGGCTTGTAATGAGCGATGTAATATAAGCAGTAGCCTAGCGTAACCTGTAAACCTTAATTAGGTCAGACAGCCACCTTAAAGGGAGCTAGTGACTGTGCTCAGTCACCATCTCATGATCCTGAAGCTGACTACACTCTTCACTCCTTCATCAATCACTCCATCCCTTCATCTCCGATACATCCAGCTCCAAATCATTTTTTTCCTTTCACTGCCCCTCCCGTCATCCCTTCACCTTGAACAATGGCTGGGGGAGGATGAACGTCGCAGAGCACTGAGGAGCATCGGTGTCCATCATGAGAGCAAGAATAAAAGTCCCTCCCTTGTATCCTCTCTGACCCCTGAGTAGGAGAACTCGTAGCAGCGTTAGGAAGGCTAGATTCTGATAAAGCTCTGAAGACAGTGCTGTTTGCTGGTTGATGCAGTCTCAAGAGGTGCAATGATAGATTGCAACTGGCAGCCCATCCCCAAGTTGGCCAGAAATCCTTCAATATGTGGTTCTGGATAACAGTTAGGATACAGCACTTTGGCATCTTCCACCGTACTGGAGCCTTTAAAGCAAGCCTTGGCTTTTGTAGACTATCTGTGTACTTCATCCCTCTTCTGCTATTAAAGCCAGGGCGATCTATAAATACAGCTAGTGGCATGCATCCCCGATGAGCAAGCTAATTGTCGCTGTTAATGGGTGGAGTTTCACAGAGCTGTAAATAATGTGTAGGTTCACACTTACTGCCTCCTGCCGTGCTACTTCTGGGAGGGCAACAACAGTTTACCTGCCAAGTCCCGTCTCTCTGGCCCGTCATCCCTCCCTCCCCCAGCCAAGTCTGCTCCAGCCAGGGGATTTACACAGAAATCAATAAAGGTTTGTCTGAGCACCCCCCACCCCCACCCCCACCCAGTGCGCAATTTGTTTCCAGCGATGCAAAGTCTTCATTTAATGTACCTAATAAGCATATTTGATGCACTGTTCCAAACCATGCTTGTCCTCTTTCGAAAGGTGAAAGGAACAGATCAATTGATCACAGCAAAGCCACAATCATAGATGACTGGCAGCTGAAAAACTGACTGCAGAGTAAGAGACGGATCAGGTTTTCAGTCACTTTGATTTTTAGAGACCTTTAAAGACAGCCGTTCAAAGGCCCAGAGGTTGCACGGATGGAGTCACTGAAGGAGGAATGAGGAAGAGAGACTTGTGAGGAGGAAAAAAAACACTACCCGGCGATCCCACACACACACACATTCTTCTTCGTTATACTGCTTTACACAGCACCTTGAGTGGAAACATTAATTGCACATGTCTTTATAAACAAACTTGTAATGAGTACTCTGCTTCTTATAGTTGTTCTTTCCATTCAAGGCATGTACTGAATGGAGCATTGCATCCTATATTCCAAGCACATATTTTCAATTATGCCCTGCATGCCAAAAAAATACAACTTTGTGTCCTTGTCCCAGCTTTCTTTATTTACTTACTTATCTCGTGTCACCACTGAGCTGGAGAAGAGATATAATTAACACTAATGGTCTGACTAACAAGCAGGCACCAGGGTGTTAATTGCATTGACGTATATTTCGTAGTAACCACATTCAGCCAAGTGGATTCCAGATAGATAGATAGATAGATAGATAGATAATAAAATAACTCTGAAACGAATCCAGCAGATGAAACAGATATGAGAACCCATCAGCCATTAATTAATTTCAGTAGTCTTTTTTAATTAAGCAAGATCTACGTTGAATGGTGAACCACAGAACAGGTGCCATGTTAAAAGTCAACATACGCTCCTCTTTCAACCACGTGAACATTTGAAAAAAGAAACACAAATTCTATCTTTCATCTGTGTCTTCTGCACTATTTGGCATACAATTTGCCTGTATCACACAACAAAATGTGGATGTGACAAATGTCCAGTACAAAGGCCTTGACCAGTTTGTGTCTTTGGCAACAAAGCACAGAGACTCTTAGCTACATCGTTGCTGCTTCAGTGGGAAAGATAGATGGAAGGAGTGAGGGCAGGCTGCGTGATGGAAGGGATGGGGTGTGAGGGTAGGCGGAGAGGGGGGGGGGGGGCGACCTGACGCTGGAAATGAGGGGGAACATGGCCCTACAGCCGCCCACAGATGCTCCCTACCTCTCTCCCTCATTCTCTCCCTCCTTTTGAGCACAGTATGGGAGCAGTCTTTTGGGGGAGGCTGGCAGGCAATCAGTGATGTCATGCCAGCAGTGCAGCAATGGCAGCTTAACCTATTTTCGGAAATACCACAGAATTTCTATTTATAACCATGCTGAGCAGCATGCATCTTCACACATCCCTCACAGACCTGAGCATCGCATCCATAGACATTTTCCAATCTAAAATGTGTCTTCGTCACAAGTTGGGGATTGCTTAATATCTGTAGGAAAAGAGTCGTGATGCTGATAGTGCTGTTTACCATTGTCATAATTGCCATTTACGGAGATACTGTGAAGTATATTGTCTAAATACAGACATTTTTAGTATCTGTTAGTCTGTAATTACAGCTAATATTAAGCATTTTTATTGTTGCTCAGATTGGTAATTCAGAAATAATAATAATAGTAAATTGCCTCTAAGAGCAGTGGTAGAAGTCGTAGTATTTGCACTAGCAGCAGCAGTATTAATATGGGATTATTTGGAAGTATTTCTAGTGTTACTAGAGGGATCTTCTCATGTTAACACCTTCCAGGTGATTATTTTATTCATCTACCAAACTTGGCCTCTGCTCCTCCCTCTCCACCCTCCAACAATCCCATCCTCCGGTGTCCAAACGGCTCTCAACCTGTCAGAGAGATCCTCCATGTCCCAAGCTGAACCATCACTCTACTCCCCCACTGCCTTGAGATAAAAGCAACTATTTGTTTCTGCATCTCTGACAAACACTTCTACATCTGTCCATACATCCATTGTTCTGTGCCCATGTGTCAGTCTGTCATTTGGCCCTGCTGCATATATGTGCCATCCTCCCTGTCCAATTCGATGGAGTGACAGTGCTAAGTCACATCCGCACAGCTTTGTGTTCGTGTGCGCTCTCAGGCAGATACATGTACGACATTTATGCATTGTTCATTCACACCAGCATCAAGGGCTCAACCATTTGGCAATCAGAGAGATGTGACAGCTTGACTAATCTGTGATTGTTTTTTGGCCAAAACATGGGGGTTAGCAAGCCCTCCAAGGGCACAGTACTATAAGGCAAGACAAATAACTTATTATTTTCCAGGCTTGTACAAGGCTTTATCGCATGAGTTCTCCTGAACCATTCCAAAATGGAGAGGGATTATCACAAAACATTGCATTAAAATCTCCTCTCTCTCCCCTCTCCCTTGTTATTTCATTTTCCTTCTAAAATGAATCTGTGCCCAGCCAGGCTCAAACACAACATTAAAGAGCTCACGCTATTCTAACAGAAACCACCAACCCCCTCCTCCCTTGTTCCGTCCTTTTTTCCCTCTGTGCCTTTATAACCCCCCTCATAAGAGTACACTCTGCTCTGTAGGCAATGGCACTTTCTGCTGAGCTACCCATACAAAATGGATAGGCTTCTATCTCTCTATTTAGACTAAGGAAATAGCTGTAACCTTTGGTCGTGAACAGGAAGGCGGCACCTTCTACCGACTCTACCTTCGGAAGAGTAATGCAACCTACAACGCACCAAAAATAATTCAACCCAAAGACCTCTCTTTAAATCTTGAAAAGACTGTCAGCACAACCATAAAAGGCAGCATAGTTGCCTAACAATTCTAATAAATTCAAATTTATCTACAATATTTCTAGAATTTATTATTTTAGAGCTTGACACAACACAAACACAAAAACTCTTTAAAGTATCTTTAACCCTTAACACCCATGTCATTACAATCATGCCTCCAGACATGACACTGTCCACACAAGTCACCACAGAGCTTCACTTACTCCATTTAATGAAATACACATTCAGTGTGTGGTTTCATAAATAAGTGTTTTAGTGATGAATCTTGTCCATGTTTTCACAGTACATCTTCCCATATCCGTCTCTTCTCCACGCACCCATCAAGAGCAAACATATTCCAGAAAGGTCTTGGAATAACGGCACTTTCAACATGCTGATAACATAATATACTGTACTTCAAGCCATAATGAATGTTGCATTGGAGCAGGAAATCAATCCATCTGAAAGGCTCCCTCGGGCAGGGATTAAGGGGAAAGAAGCGGAGTCAGAATAAAAGCCAGGTGGGTTTGGTGTGCGGACGCTAACCTCCAGCACAGCACGGCCTTGTCGGCATCTGAGATTGGCAATCTCCTTGGAAAACCAACAGGAAAAAAAAGGAGAAGCGAGAGGGAGGCAGCGCTACTCATCCTGAAGTCAAGGCCCATAGCGCCTGTCAGTACCAGTTGAGCTGCTGCATCTTTTATGAGGAAAGCCCTGTTGCTTATTACAATATTTACAGACGTTTAAAGATTGCGAAGCGGGTGTTGTTACTGCATTAGCTTGGCTCGGTGGCCTTCGCTCACTAGCCCTGACAGAAGATTTTATTCTAGATTTGTTAAATCGAATCACTGCACAGAACTGCATGCAGCCTGAGAATTGTTTTTCCTGTGTCTCAGTGTTCACATACTCTGTTGAAATGGAATAAACTCCCTGCAAACCTTAATGAAATTATTAAATTCCATTAGCAACCATACAATGGTCATACTGCCTGCGCTACACCGGTGTCTGTGAAATCAGTAATATCATCACAGCGTGTTGTGTACATACGATCTATGTCACTTATACAGCTCTGTTTATAGTCAGTGAACTTATTTTACCCCATCTGTTTCCCCAGGGGGGATGCTGTCCTAGCAGTGGCGTGATCTTTGACACTTTCCATAAGGCACACACTATAAGGAGACGTGTAGATGCACTCACACTTCCATCATATCAAGGAAGATCGAGAGGCTTCAATAAACCAGATCTTAGTTTAATCAATGCAACTTCCTTTCAGGTATAATATTAAATGAAACTGCATTCTCATATGAATACCATAGCATTTTAATAAGATGCATATGCTATGTTCCAACTATTACCGTTTACTTCATTTTCGCTTTCCTTGTGGGAAGGCAACCCACAGAGGAACGTTATCCATCAGACAGGCTCAGAGAGGGGGAAAAAATAAAAACTTGAATAAATATTTCATTAGATTATTCTGTGATTTAATGTGCTTCTGCTTGGCTGGGATCTAGGGCCATATATCTGGTCTATTTATAAACGCATTAACACAATGATACCTGACAATAGCTTAATATTGATACCCACAGAGTTGGTTGGCTGATTGACGCAGCGTAGGGATTGTTTTGTCTGCCTGTCTGTCTGTCTGTTGTGCTGAATCACACCTGCAGAAAGAAGATATGCTCTTCCCTCTCTTTCGTTTGAGTGCATGCTACTTACAAAGGAAGATCAGGCAATCTCAATTAAACTCATCAGATAAAATCTGCCCAGACAAATAGAGCAATTATCAGATTCTGCACTGCTCAGAATGCATTAGATGTATACATCCACTTTCCCTAAGCAGAACTGTCCACATGGACCAAAAAAAAAACTGAATGAGAAAAACAGCAACCTTAACACATGAAAAGCCTTAAGGCAGACTAAAGCCTTGGTTCTACATATATGCATGTGCATAAACATGCAAGTGTGTGTTCTGTATGTGGAATAAGTGGACGCTAATTAGAGCCAAGGGGAGAAGTTTCCACAGTCTGTGATAAATTCAACATCAGGAAATCCTCTACCTATTAATACCAATTGGGCGACAATAATTGGCAGGCCATCGACAGCATGGGCAGAATTAATCATTTGAAGAGGCAGACTAGACTGAATTTTTAATTGGCAGAGGCAGCCACTGTTTAGGGAGGCAACCAGCTGATCACCCAAGAGACTGCTGCTTCAGACAATGCACATTCGCTAATCCTCTTGAGTCAAGTTATTATGGCCATGCATTATTATCACGCTTTACAAACTAATTCCATGTTTTCCCTCATGGATTACCAAGGGGAAGAAATAGTTGCATAAGAAAAGAGGAAATAATAAACACACAAAACACAATGTGGATGAAATGAAAATCAAAATGACAGAATAAGTGCAATGACTGTGAATGCACAAAACTTGTTTGTGTGTGTGTTTATATCCCTCTGTCCATCAACGTATTAGTCAGTTTGAGTGTTCCTCTTTGAGGGTGCTGTTCCCATGTTTCCATCAGGATCTTCTAATCCTTTTCTGCTTAATAGCATCATTAACCATAAAATAACCTCATCAGAGATCATTGACATATTAGGGTTTGATTATGTATTGTTAATTGTGTGGCCTGGATTCATTACATTTTAAGCTATTTCATTTGAACAGTACTTATCTATAATTAATTAGTTGTTTGTAAGATAATAAAGATAAAGATTCACTTTGAGAAGTGCATTTAGAAATAAGTTTCTCATTTTTACTCAGATCGGAGAGATGACTTCATCTAGCTGCACTGAAACAAGCCAACTTAGAATTTTTGGGTTGACAATAGATATAAAACTTTACAGGATTTGTTTTTCCTACTTTCTACTACACACTTTCATTTCCACTTTGTTACACAGCGCTTTAGAATTCGAGTTTTGCATTTCAAACTGTCAAGGGACCTGAGAAAGAGATCACTTCACTGAATACAAACAGTGCATCTCATTTACAAATGTTATCAAAAGATTTTCTTTCGGTTATTTAACTTTACCACAAG
The DNA here is from genome assembly GCA_036023855.1 of Gadopsis marmoratus. Taxonomy (NCBI): domain Eukaryota; kingdom Metazoa; phylum Chordata; class Actinopteri; order Centrarchiformes; family Percichthyidae; genus Gadopsis; species Gadopsis marmoratus. Next base: position 32,399 of record JAVQJF010103098.1, read on the forward strand.
GGCATGAATGATGTAATAGTTGATCATAGTTTTTTTTTACGCTTTAAATGTAAAAATATACAAAACAATCAAGGTGAGAAAATAATTCCCTGCATTTATGTTAAACTACTAATAATAATAATAATAAACCTCTGAATTGATTTCATAGTTGTGTCATACATTTCACTCGAATTATATGTATCAAAGCTCTATTTTCTGTCCATGGAAATTTGTCTAAATAGTCTTTCCCTGACACCGTGATCAGGCGACCATCACTCAAGAGCTAAATACTGCAATCATTATGCAACACAGGGCAACTACATGTTAGTATATGAATGCACACACATGCACAGTAAACACATAACGATGAATGCCCAATGACTGCTACACTGAATGAAATGTCTTCCCACTACACACTGACAATATCAGCTGTGGAATCAGCATGTGGATGTGGCTAATAGAAGCTATGATAGCATAATCCAGTGCTACATCCAGTATGAAACAGTGGATCAGATATTTTAGATTACCAACTCATTTCAGCGTGAACATGCACATAAAAAACAAATCTCTCTATCTCTCATATATATAGAAACATATATACATATACATATATACACACACACACATCTTATTTAAATGTGCTTGTTTATTTGTTGTATCTTCTGCCATTAAAGCTACGCAATCAATCCATATATATATATATATATAAAAACAATCATTTTTATCTGGTCTCAATACAAGGGCTTTGTGGACTACAATCCTTTGTAATGGAAACAATGCAATATCTTTTGATGGTGATTCTATATGTCATAGAAGACATGACATTGTTGGCCATGTCTGCAAATGGCATTTACATTATTTTCACAGATTGTCATTTGTTTTTTCTAAATGTCACTGCAATAAAAGGCTTATCTCCTGCACTAACATCCGTCACATATCAGCATCTGCTCTGCGGGAGTGCAAGATGAGGAATCCAAAGGGGGGCTTGGGGGGGGGGAATTGACTTTGGAAAAGGCTTTTTTTTTTTTTTTTTTACAGAGTCATGGCTATGTTTTTGATCTGTGACAACTATGGGGGCGTTTTAGAAATCACATATTAAACAAATTAAAGCCTAAATGTTGTTCAGACCGTGTCATGTTTTCTCCCTTTGAATCGTGAACACGGTGTTGCAAACGATACCAACATTGGCCAAACATGTTGAAATTATCATTCCAACATATCTAATAATCACGATACTGGTCACAATCATTATTGTCGTGGAAGTCGCCGAATGGATGGAAATGTCACTGTGATCATTTCACCCAGTATGAAGCCCTGCAGCTCTCAGGGGTTACAAATGAAATGTCAACAAAATTAAAGTTGGTTTAAAGTGATGATGATGATGATGATGATGATGATGATGATGATGATGATGACGCCTAACACTGCGTGGACCGACTGTGAGGTGTGAGGTGTGAGGGGGGGGGGGGGGGGGGGGCTTCTGTAAA
>JAVQJF010103136.1:0-35469 GCA_036023855.1 Gadopsis marmoratus
CCTCCCAAAAAAACCCCCCTCCAATACACCAACTCGACCGCCCCCGCCAGGCTGTGGTGGAGATGGGGCGCGTTGTTTTACGGCGCGATCTATCTTGTGCGTCTCACGACAAATCCTATTTTTACGGCTTGCTTATACATTCCTGCTGCAAATGGTTTACATACCGAGACAGGGAGCCGTCCTAAATCAGCTGCCAGCTCCGTGCAGCTGGGACAAGGTGGAAACCTTGTCATCAGCCTGCTTCACCGGCGATTAATGAACCCCAAATTAAGATAATAACATCTCGGCCGGCGGATTACATCACTTCCACGGAAATTCAATTTTGCCTCTTGTCGCTCTGAGCCAGCCGCTGGGACCGGCCGTATATTTACCCACCTTGTTTTCTTCCTCTCAGATTTATTTTGCGAGGGGGCCCGGTGCCCATTCATGAAACTGGTGGCGTGTTTTCTCATTCTCGTAGGGTCCTTCAGCGCTGTTCAAACACTGCTGAGTGAAGGTGGAGAGGTTGTATAACGAGCAGAGGAGTTAGAGGGTGATGACTCTGCCATTCAGAGCCCGAGCACAATCTGCACTAGTGTTTCAGGCTGAAGGCCCTCGAGTGCAGCCGCACAAATCCTCTGTTACCTACTCTGTTAAAAAACCTTGTTTCGTTCATGTTAGCAGCTCATAAATGGCCGCCCACCACCTCGGCAAAAAGCAAGCCGAGGCCCTTCAGTTTCAGAAGATGCAATCTGCTGCGAGCCCTAATCACCCCTCTGGATTGTTTTTTTTTTTAAAAGAGGAAGCCTTAGTTTGATAGGAGGTGATACTGAGGGCATTGAACGCCGACATTACTGTCAGAGGAACCTGATTAGACAAAACCAAAAAGTCAGTTTTAAAAACTTTCATTAAGTGATGTGTTTTTGTTTTAATTTACACCGTGACAGCACACTTCCTGGTTCAGTGGCGGCGCAATGTAAATGTGCACGGATCAGCAGTTAGAAGGGGGTCTACCGGCCACAGGCCCAGGGCCCGAGAGGGGTCAAGAGGGGGCCCCCCACAGGTCCAGAGCCTCTGTGTGAAGCGACTGTTGGTAACATTTTGTGGTTGCCGAGTGAAGGGTCTCAGTCACTCTTGTCAATAACAGAGCTGCAGAAATCCCCTCTAACAAAGGAGACGCCAAAGAGCTGATTCTGTCAACAGACGCCATGAAGACGAAGTCGAACCCGGTTCTGTTTGTGCTGCAGCGTAACGCCACTCGGCGGGGCGATGAAAGCGCACATTCCTGTTAGATTACACGAGCGGCGTGTTTCTACTGTTCACCTCACGATGGTGACGGCAGATAAAATACTTGCTGTCCAGAGATGTGAGTATCACAAACTGCGTGAGTGAAGGTCTGGTGCATTCATGCTGTGTTCACGTCATATCGGACGGAGCTTTTTAAATGAGAGCAATAAGAGAGCGGGAAAGCAACGTTCACACCAGCCTCCCGGTTATAATTCTGAGGCAGAGATGAAACCGTCCATATGATCCGATATCAGCACGTCGCCTGTATCTACAAATATGTAACACAATAACAAAATAAAGCGAATGTATACTTTATTTCAATTCATCTTATCGGACCACAAGTTTAGTCTTATCGCCTTAGAATCCAGAAAACACAGTGACAAGATCATTTCTTCTTTAACGGAACACAAAGTAAAAAGAATAATGCAACTAGCTAGCTCCTTTATCATTTATCTCTTTGCTCGATGCTATCTTCATTTTCTTTGTTTCTGGCTTAAAATGTCACAAATGGAACAAAGGAAATTGAATCCCATTATTCTTTTTTTGTCCGCTTTTTTTATTGTCACCGTGCAACAACTGTCTCTTGGCAAGCTAACAACAAGCGGCAGTGCAGTAAAACAGCTTCACTTTATTAAATTATGAGACAAATGATCCAAAAACTGTCTTTGGACGGATGCATATGTCGTCAGCTCTTGAGGAAACGTGAATTTAGCACCTGCATCTGTGGTTTCTGAAGTTTGCTAATTCTTGGATAGCCATTTATAAACCATAGCATGATTTCTTTATCTTTATCTTGCTTAAGTGTATATTATCTCTTTAATTTTAAGACGCTTTCTGCAATTTTGTGTAAAAAAGGTACAAGCACTGCAATCTTCCCACCAACTGCAAATATGAAAACTGCAAATCATTTCATTCACGGTCGAAAAAGCTGCATCGTAGATCACACTGCGCTGTTTAGGTTGCTGTTAAAGTATTACTGTTTTTTCATCCTCCCTCTCACTCCCGAAAACTCCCTTCTTGCAGCGGCTGCTTCAATGACGTCAAAAAAAATAAAAAAGAGGAATAAGTCAAATTTTACATTAGCGTTTTAGGTTTTTTTCCCCCCTCCTCCATCGCCTGCTCTCTCTCTCTCTCCCCTTCTGCTTCCAGAGGAATTGCCTTTTCTTGCATGTGGGAGAAAAAGTTCTTAAAAGTCTTATGAGTGAAAAGGATGTTACCTCATTAAAGAAGAGGCCATAAATCTGTCTCCCTTCCTCAGCAGCACCGCTCCACATCTGGCCGAACGCTGCAGCCACTCACTGCTGCTCATTCTCGCTGAGCCCCGGATGGGATTTATGGTTCATTCTGCTCGTGTCACATGTTGTTTCCCCTATCAGCGATCTCACGCTGGTACCTTCCCGCCTGATGTTTGGGATTTCTGCCAGAGCTCCAAAATGCTCTCTGCATCAAGATAGCGTAAGTCTGTGGCTTGTGAAATGTGCTCACTGTGGCTGCGGAGCTGAAGCTGTGCGCTGCTGCTGTCTTGGATGATTCGCTCGTCCAGATAACCAGGAAGCAACCTGTTCAAATCTTAAACTTAAAATGTCATTCTGGAGGGTTTGATTTGTCTTTTTAGATTTCAGCCAAAGGCTAAACTCGTTTAATTTGTCAGGTAAAAAATACAATTCCATTTATGTTTATATATGCGTTGACATATCAACTTATTATGGTCTTTATTTCTGGATTGCACACATCATATGGAAACACAATCACACGATCATCCTCACCTGTTTACCTTCTATGGAGTCATAGGAGTGCTATAAAAAATAATTAATCTGGGAAAGAATGAGACAGTAAATGTGGAAATATAAAGAGAAATAAACAAAAGACTGAAAAAAATGTGGATGTATAAAAACAAAATTATTTTTCCTTTTGCGTTTCCCTTATTGGCAGGAAGGCCCGCCCAAAGCCAGTTGACTGACAGCTTGGCCCTTCAAGGAATAGCAAAAGCAACGAGGGAAAATAATTATTTGTCTTTATACATTCACATTTATTTATTCTTTCACTAATTTCTCTCTATATCTCTACATGTATTGTCTTAATCTTTCCCAGATTTATTCTTTTTTATGGACTCTCCAACGTTCAGCCGTTTAGGTCAAAGTTAATTTAAATTACAAAAGCTGTTTGTTGTCTTTCAGCTCCAGGTTTTGGTTTGGGTTTCACTTCCTTTAAGGATCCCCTCCTTTATTTTGCTGTGCTTGCCTGAACAGCGTCTGAAACCAGCTCTCCAACAACAGGACCAGGCGGCCACTTTGTCCCACAATTTCCATTCACCTTCCAAAACATACAATCACATAAAGCACATATTTTATTCCCCCCAGCAGGGACCTCAAATCAGAAAACGGCGTATTTTGTCTTTTAGTTCGGTGGACTTAACGATAACGATCACGATCATGTACAGCAGTGAAAAGTCCATTTGAAAAACCACGTACATTTCAGTAAACACTCATTCTCCTTATAAACCTTTACAAACACCACACTGTCGGCCACACAAACACAAATAAAATCTAAAATGACGCAAACTACAGTTCAGCTCCTGAGTCGCCTCACACTTCTCTTCCTTTCTTCTTCTTGTTCTTCTTCTTCATAACTGAACGTGGATGAGCCTTCTGGGCAGACAGGCCTCCTCTCCCTTCTCCCACGGTCTCTCACAGCCAATAGATCAGTGTAAAAGCAAACCTGTGACGTCGGGGTCATGATATACCGCAACTTGACTTTCAAGTGTGCGTACAGGTCGGATTGTCTCTGTACGTGAAGACAGAAGCACTGAGGTCGCAGGCTGACACACAACGCCAGACGCTTCCAATTACCTCCGAGCTTTGCCCTTTATGAAAACCAGTGAGCGCGAGGCCACTGCCGCCGTCCGGACCGCGGATCCACTCGGCTGTTTGCTCGTCCAGGAGCTGATCACGGTCTCAGCTTCTTCTGTCTTAAACGTACATGCACGTGGAATTTGAATTTGTGATTTGTGTCTGACCGACGGATGATCATTTCCACCGACGACAAGGACTTTCATAGTGTCGTTATCAGAAGCCCCGTTCGCACAACATAGTGCTCAAATAATGAACACTTGTAGGTGTTAGATTAGATTTGTGCTTAGGTACCGTTAAGCACACAGAGGTCATGACCCCCGGTATTGTCTCTGGGTTTTTTTTTTATGACTGTTAAAGGCCAAGCATCGAAATTAAAACTAACTTAAAATAAAGTAAATGTTTGATTTTCCCCATTGAGGAGGCTTTAGAACTCAGTGTAATCAAATTTACACAATATGTCATTTAACAGTTAAATTAATACATGAAATGTGGTAAAAATGTTTAACATTAATGAAGATTTTTGTTAATTGTTTTGGTGGACAGTCAGAAGTTTCTTTTGGGGGGAGGGGTGGTGCTGGAGCTGACGCCCTGGTTGTCCTTCTATCAGTTAATATAACATTAAGATCTAATTTGTTCTCTGAGCATCCAGTTCTTGTTAATAAGACATAACTTTGCATTTTTGTGTCCTGCCCTGTGTGCATGATCTGCTCATTGATTGCGGCTGAAAACGAGCTCTCAGCAACGTTATTATGTCGTCACGTTATCCTTCAAACAGAAATATCAGTTTGGGATTTGGTGTGAGGTGAAAGGAGCAGCCGTAAAGTAAATTATGTTCCTTTATCACGTCATGTTCACAAGTGACATATTGTCATAGCCACGGCCTACAGTTTGCACATACCTGCTACGGAAACCACAATATTTTGGATCAGATCCCATTAATTGTGACGTCCCCGCTTGGTTAAAGAAGCACTGGGCACCACCATCAACTCCTGATGTCTGCCGTTAAAGTATGTCGAGGTTCAAAACAGCAGCTGTGACATTTCTGTGCGTTTAGCGAAGAGCAGCAAATTAGCAGCGACTTGTATTTGTTCCAACTCGCAGCAGCACAATTTAAATTCTCCTCTCTTTGTTAAATCTAGCTGTCGCTGTGATAACATCCAGGTTGAGGTATTTAAATGCAGGCAGAATACAATCACATGTCACGACATTCTCTCGTCAGGACTAAGGTTTTTAGTTCCACGCAGTGACGCTGCTCTTGATTGCATCTTTATGGCATCAAAGAAACAGCAGGTTGCTCAGTTTCTGCAGATATTGTTATTATTATTTGGTGAATTCTGCTTTTGAGAGTGACAGGAAACATTGGGATCAGGGGAGTTCGTGGCCTCCAGATTCATTTTGAGGGGATTCTGGAAAAAAGGGATCTGTATTGATTACCGAACCAGCAAAACAGGCAAACTGGTTGTCTGTATGAGGAGGAAAACTCCAGTGTTGCTGCACGTTTTATTACCATTTTGGCTTCACATTGCGTCAGTTTGTTCTACATGTTTTTCACATCACACCACAGTGATTTTTGATCCATTAGTTTCACAATAGAAGATATAAACGCATCAGAAAATGTCTAGGTTCCAGGTCTCCTGGTCCAGAGTGAAATATATTGTCACATATTTAACACGTTCATGTGACATATTTGGCCAGACACTGTGTTTCCTGTCACTAGAGGAAGAATCCAAATGAGCTTTAATTTATGATTTGTCATTTCCCCCGACGTCATCTAGTGCCACAGCAGGAATATCCCATAATCTCTCTCCCCTTGATTTCTCTGCTGTGAAATCTCTAACGAGGCATAAATTAACCCCAAAATACAAAAAATAAAGCATTGTTGGTGCTACGTGTTACGCACTGAACATGCTGAATGGTAAATGTCCGTTTTTCTCCAGCGTAAAAATGATAAAAAAGTTGACTCTGTGATGTCCTACAATGGCCATCCACCCGGGTGACTGTTCTCAGAAAAGAAAAGGCACAAATAAAAAGGTTGACCTAAGAGTGTGGCTTTTCTATCCATTCAACAAGTTGGCGTGACTCTTAGATCAGATAAAACACGCATGAACTCTGGTGCAGCCCTTTAATCAATCACCTGTAACAGACAATCACCCCGTCACTTCCCTGTGGTGGAGGAACAAGCTGCTAGCTGCATGTAGCTTTAATTACATCACGCAGCGAGCAGCACCTCCAGTCCGAGCAGCTCTCGTCCTGTCAGCTGCCGTGGCTCTGCGATGTCGGCTGAGCCTCGGCCGCCGCGACGCACCGCAGCTTCAAAGCTGCTGCTCGTCTGGCTCCCGCCAAGACCAGTTAGGGTGGTGGAGAGCAGACCGCCGCCACACAAAGGAAGCTTTGCTTTAATGTTATCAGAGGCTGATCCACGTCTGTACAGAACTGTAATGATGCTGTGTTGCTCTGCCTGTCTGACAATGGCCTCATGGCTTTTATAAACGGGCCCTAATACGACTACACACCATTAGAGAGCCACATTTATTACGTTTCCAGCCCTGCAGAAGCCCATTCATCTCCAGCGAGATGGATCGCTCTTGTTTTTTGTGATCATCAAGATGAATCAGTTTGTTTCCTTCTGGCGATGGAGGGGATGGGCGGTGGTGGTGGTGGTGGTGGGGGGGGGGTTAGATGGTGCCTGCATGGGGATGAAAATATAGAGAATATGTTTTATCTATTTGTTAAAAAATAGAACTAAAAGCCACTTTGCTCCATTTCCAAAACGAGGCTTGCTCTTCATCTGTTGTTGTTCGTTCATCTCGAGCTGTATGAGGTCGTTCATGCTGTGTTACCGACTGCAAATACAAACCAATACAAACGTAAATACGTGTGACTTACATCCTTGTGCTTATTTTGGCATGCAAGATTGTGACTATTATATTGCACATTGTACACGTCAACTTTGTAGTTATGTTAGCAGCCAGAACAAAAAGGGCCATCTGGAATATAAACAGACCTACGTTGGAATATGGACCTTCTCAGCTCCAGTATTTGCCCTTTAACTTTCTTAACTTTCACCTCAAGTAGATTCAAAGTTTAAAGGAAACAAAACATTTCCAAATACTTGTTTTTAACGCCTGCACTGTCACATCGAATAGCAGCATTTTGACGTTTTCTGCAACTGGATGCATTTTCTGCAATGATGCTTCCGTTACTTCCGCGCAGACGACACGTCCTCGTGTTCAGGCTGCGCTCTGACAGGGAAAGTGTTTCCAGTCTGTGAAACGCTGCCTCGGACATCTGAGGGCACGCTGGCAGTTATGGCGCTCAGCTCTTTATCCGCAGCCGTAAGAAACGGCTCCGTCGTCTCCGACCATAAACTCTTTATCAGGACCGGAGAGGCTTCGGACATTCCTCGTTTCTGTCTTTGTGTTGTTCGCTGTTCGGTTTGTTTATTTGAAGCAGAGTTGTAAAAGACGTTCTGGTGTGGGGTCAGACTGCTGCAGAGGCTTTGATGAACTGTAATGCAGAGCACCCCCAATACCCCCAATACCCCATCCCCACCCATACACCCCCTCAACCACCCAGAACCCAGATCTAAATGGGGGGCTTTGATGTGGCTGGTTGGTGCCTGTTATTGTGTCTATTGGGACTTATCACTGTCCACCGGCTGTAAAAGATTCGGGACATGACGTCATTTTTGCGCTTCTTTTGCCTGCTATCCCACACAGTCTTTTCTTTTATTCTAAAGCTGATCTTCTTCTTCTTCTTCTTCTTCTTCTTCTTCTTCTTCCTCTCCTCCGTGCAGCCAGGCTCTCCCTGATAAGGATGATGGATGGGGCAGAACTCTGGCTCCAGCCGAGCCCGGCAGCTTCCTGGGAGCTGAGAGATACTGAGGGGGAGGTGGGGAGGTGTGTGTTTGGTCGGGGGTGGGTGGGGGTACTGATGGAGGAGGGTTGCTTGCCAGCACAGTGTGCTGCGCCCGAAGGACTGCCAGATAAAATAATACTATAAAGAGGCTCCACACTTGTCCCAGATCTTTGCTGTTGAGGTGGAAGCGACCCGGAGGAGCAACTTTGATTTCAGGAGAATTTCATTAACAGGATTATTTATTAATATAAGCCAGTTGGCAGCAGGAAGTTCATACAGGATTTTCTTTAATGATATAACAGCAAGGACAGCATTCGATTCCAGAATGTTCTCGTCATTTTCAGTTTCAATAAAATATATTTAAATTGTGGCTGCCATGTTTTTAGGTAAAGTAGGAGCTGATATTTTGTGATAGTAGATACACTCTTCCTTCTGTCCGAATCAGTCACCCATTCATTAACGTCAGATCGGCTATTTATGCTTTGTGAATTGATCTGTGGCTCAGAATTTGTTACAGGCACTTGTTACGAGGGGAACAGTATGCAAAGGTTCACGAAGCTAAAAAAACTCACCGGTGTTTGCACACAACAAATGTAATGCTCCTCAGACCAAGTCCTCGTCAGTAAATATGGATTTTAGTTTTGTGTACGTTTGTCTCCTTTCTTTCAGCTCCTGACTGTCGAGACTTCTTCTTCTTCTTCTTCTTCTTCTTCTTCGTCTTCTTCAGCTCTCTGTCCTGCAGAATCTGTTCACTGATAACAAAGCAATTTCATCACATTGAGTTACGTTGCCTCGTCGACTCTCTGCATATTTGAACAAAGACTTCTAGCTGCAACTTTCCAATGTCTTCCCTTCCTTTCTGTGTAAAACATGCGTGATGCTTTGCTTCGCTGTGACCTGCAGAAGCACCATCAGGTCACGTGTCTTGTTTGTGGAAACTTAGCTGACCGAAGGCAAACGCCCGGACTCTATCTCCTCCTGTAACCGTGGCGTGTAACCTCCCAGCCTGCTGGAGAACTGCGATTACGTTAATGATTTGTTTAGGTTTCTGGATGGGGGGGGAGTCGTGCAAATATATTGAAAAATGAAAAAGCTAATCCGAGTTTACATCCCAGGCAATGCTTTAGTTACAGATGGGACGGCACAATGTTTCCCACGGACGTGTTTCTTTTTCAAAAAGTGAACGCTGACCAGTTTTCTGCACCTCTCTCTGCGAGCCGACAGATGCTGTGGTGTCATGACCAGGAGGACGGCCACTGCAACCTTAAACTAAATCCTGTCCTCGTGTCTCTTTGTCTTCGTCCGGGACTTCAGGCTCCCTGCACACACACACCTCAGCTCTGTCACACTTCTGATACTACACCCAGCGATGCAGCCAAGGGACAACTTTCATTTCCCAGAATTCCCCCATAAGGTGTGCGCTCACGAGCTCACGGTGATGATTTAGGGGTGTTTATCCCGGCTCGCTTAAACATTTACTTTTCAGCACAAGGTGAAGCTGAGAAGAAAAATGTTTCTCTGCGGGGTTCAGCCTCTGGAGGATTTAACACCATCTCCTCCTCCTCCTCCTCCTCGCCGCTGACGTTTACAAGACAAGCACCTTGTGATGGCACCCGAGGAATCACGGGATACATATGAGGGCTGTCGCAGCGTCCGAGGGTGTGTATTTTGTAAGGAAGTACATCGCCTCCATTTTTCACCGCAACACATTGTTTTGATCCAGTTCCTCGTTTTTAATGACCCATAATCCTTTACTGTAAAATGGCTGGAAGGAGAGCCAGCGAGTCCTGCTGAGTGACTTATTATCGGTTTACTCTTCAGGATGGAGAGTGAACACATGAACGTTTCTCTGCGCGCCCTGAACCTTCACCTTTTTACGTTCTTCCTCGGAGATTCTGTGCTCCTTCTTGGCCCTTTTTATTGCTTCGTTTTTCTCGTCTCCATTTTAGGTTTTCTTGCTCCGCTCCCCTTATATGTCTCGCCCCCCCCTCCTCCTCTCTTTTCGCTCCTCCTGTGTTAAGCCTCGATAATGTGCAACACCTTGGGCTTTTTAAGAGGCTGCAGTTTCAGAGACGCTGCTGGATGGTTAGTGCAGGGGGGTTTCTGGGTGGAGAGACACCCGACTTTCTTCGACTCCGTTCAGGATCAGGACATGGAGGGTCGCTGGAGAGGATGGGGCTTAAGTAGGGCCAGATCCGGGTCAAAATTGTACTTGAGTCTCAGTGATTGTTTTAAAGCACTTATACTAAACTAACCTTGAGGTTTTAATTCATGCTGTGAGCGTACGGGGGGCCACTCATGGGGGTTTTAGCTGAGACACATTAAGACATGTGGAGGAAATAGGTCGAGGGTGATTACTGACCGTCTTCGTGGTATAATGTGGCCTCTATTTCAGAGTTCCTGCAGACAAAGAAAGGCTGTGTGTCTCCAATTCGTACATATCTTCAACAATTTTATATCATCAATGAGACCGATTGGCTCTTTCTTGAAGCACTTTTTTTTTTTTTAAGGATTGTTGTTGCTTATGAAAATGATGTTTTAACATGGATAAATGCTGTGGTGCAAAGTTTGATTTCTGATTAGCATCAGTCACGGTGAAGGAGCAGGTTATTAGCAGGTAACATGCTTGCAGTTTACAGCATGTTAGCATGCAGTATTTTGCTAATCAGCACTAATCACAACACACCTCTGAGGCTGATGGGAATGTTATTCTTTGCAGATCTTACTTACTAATCACAATTATTATTATTATTATTATTATTATAATGTGCCTGTTGTTCTATGTTGGGACGTTCACACAAATACAAATAAGCTAATTACCAGTATATAACCATGTCTCATAAATCAACCCTGTTCTCTAGAAATAACATTTATTATATATATACTTTTCAAAGAAATATACTGTCGTCCGGGTTACATTTTTGTTTTTTTTATCAACAAATTAGGAAGCATTTTTAATAAATGTATTTGCCATGTTGCAAAATGTTAACTGACATCAACGACATAACTAACTTGGAAAAAACAGTTTTTAATTGTTTTCTGTGTTCACTTCCTGCACTAGTTTTACTTCTCAATCTGGTGTCTTTTGCCTCGCTAGCTTGTATTTTTGCATTTTTATATTGTAAATCTTTTTTGCCTCGTTGCACTTTTTATTACCCTGTAAAGCACACTGAATTGCTGAAACCATGATCTTCCTCTAACCTTAACCAAAGAGATTTTGTTACCTCAACCACCTGTTGACTAACGTTGCGCTACTTTACCACTGAACATAATCCGTTTCCCTTCAGAGCGTATTTGGCAAAGTAAATAAACAGCATGTAATCGTCCTTTCTAGCAGACGTGGTTGCGTCGAGCTTCACTTTCACGTAAAATATGTTGTAAGAAATCATGGCAGCTTGTTGCCGCCTGAGCTGCGGAGACACATTACGTTTACAGCTTGCAGCTAACGTGGTTAACAGTGGTTTGGACAATCAGACTACAGTCCTGTCTAAGTGCATCTCGAGGGCATTTTCTGCCATGTTGGTAAAATAAACCTGATTACACTGCAATGAAAAGAACATATTGGGCCCGTAATTGATGAACAGTATCAGGCTTTGTGTGTGTGTGTGTGTGTGACAGACATGGCGTCCGCTGACAGCCGGGTCGGTCTTATCTGCACTGCAGGAGTGACATTAGAGAACCAGGAGGGGGGAGGGGGGGGGGGCAGATAATAGAGAGCTAGAGGTGTGTGTGTGTGCGTGTGCGTGCGCTCAGGCACTTTCTGACACTGTGACCGCCTGACGCAGCATCTTTACCGCTGGGTGACTGTGACATGATGTCACTGCTGTAGCCAACTTACAAATGGTGCCTAATACTGGAGATGGGAAGTGAAAGTAAAAAGAGAGAGAGATTTGTTATAATAATTGTGTAAATTCCGTTGCACTTATTGAAGCCACTCGGTCACGATCCACAATCGCGTGTAAAGATCCCACTTCATTCCCACGGCACAAAAATATCAAAGCCAAAATCTCTCGGCTACGCGCGCTGCCATCTTGTGCTTGCGATGTCATTTGCAGCCAGAGTGTGCGCTGTAGTGATCAAGGCCCCGCCCCCACACACCAGCCTGAACCAATGACAGCACACCACAGGTTGTCAATCATGGCATCTCACCTTTTTATCGCATCAAATTACTAAGTAAAACCCAACGTATCAGACAAACAAACACTTGAGTGTGGGTTTTATGAATGTATAAAAGTGCTACCACAAGTTTTACGTTGTTGTGGGGTCACGTTGAGGTTGAATGGTTTTGTTTTTTTTGTATGTAATATATATTTTTACAGTGATATCAGGCTCCTCGTCTCCTGTTTACCTGTTTCCTGTTTACCAATATAATTTCAAAAACCAGAAGTATGTCCCACTGCTTACGGGGAACATAGTTAAAGAGAAGACAAGGAGAGTGCAGAGTTGGTGGAGAGGCTGAAGGGTTAGAGGAGGTGATTTGAGATGGAGAGATGACAAGTGCTGGAGGGAGGAGGAGGAGGAGGAGGAGGCACAGCGAGGAGAGGAGATGGGGTAAGGGAGTCATGGGAAAGAAGGAAGAAGGAAGGAAGAGTGATGAGAGAATCTGTGACCTCTGCGAGCCTCTACAGGTGACCAGGTTGGATTACGGTAACATCTGCATCCCCTCCAGCCACCGAGCAGCGCTTCACACTCACGACTGCAACAATTCTCGACAGAAAAGCGACAGAAAAGCAAATGCACCATGACACGAACAAAGCATCCAAGACACGACGCCCAGTACATGGCCGTTGTGTTCAGACGTGGTAAAGCGTGTGTTTGGTTAAACCCGCCAGACGAGCGCGTCGATATTAGATGATTCTGCAAAACCAGACGCTTTTCTCAAAAAATCTGCACATGGCACCTACGCTGTGGTTAAGGTTGGGGGAAATATCGCGGTCATGGCAAATAAATGATGGTTAAGTATGAGTAGGATAAGGCAAGTGAAACACTTAGGGAAAGATTGTGGTAACTGTTAATAAAAAGGGGAATGTTAATTGCAGGTCGGTGATGGGACACAAACTCAAAGCACAGAGGTTAGGCCACATGTCCATCCACCACCCCGACATCCACACCCTCAGCTTTCTGCCTTGCTACACTACTTCCTGCATTGGTGCTTTACACATTAATTAACACTTCCTGTCAGTAACGGTTCCACCTGGTTGTCGGGTCCGAGCAGAGAAATCTCTGCTCTCACTTTTCTCCATCGCTGTTGCTTCGTTCGTGGTATTGCCTGCAACTCACTAAGACACCAACCGCAGAGCAGACAACCTTATCTCATCTCTCTACACCGGCATGTGCATGCCCAGTGCACGTGAGTGGTCATGTGATGTGTGTTTTCAGGCGTGTAGTGTGGACGGAGATCGCTTCTGAAATGGAGATGATTTTCGTGTGCACGTAGCCTCGGATGCTCTGTGATAATTAGATGTTAACAATGCTGATGAACACGCTAAACATTATACCTGCTAAACAACAGTATGTTAGCATTTAGCTCAAAGCACCACTGTGTTACAGAGCTGCTAGCATGGCTGCAGTCTTCATTCGTGTTCTGTTCACTTTGTATCATTGCTTGCCGCTGCCAATTTCCCCGCATTATATCATTGTCATGGATTGGATCTGAGACAATGTATTTGTTTAGAGGAAATGATTAGAAATAAGGGAGTGAGATGTCAGAATATAAAGAGTTGTGAAAGAATAAGAAAAACAGCAAGTCAGGAAAAGCTCCGAGAGAGATAAATCAAACAGCGCTGTTATCGTGGCCATTTTCCAAAAACCTCTGGTCAAATGAAAAAAAAAGAAAAGACCAAACATCTCCAGCAGTGGTTGTATTCATCTGCTTGGGATGCAGAAATGTGAATTGGGCAATCACAGAATCAACAGAGTGACCGGAACGTCTACAAAAAGGTAGAAACAAACACGGCAGCTGAATGAATCCGAGCTCATATTTTCGTGCCTCGCAGAGCTCGTTAAAGCGCGCAGAGGAAGTCTGTTAATACAAAGCGTGCAAACAGCAGAAAGAGCAGCAGCAGCAGCAGCCACTTGTTCCTGTTTATTATAGTTTCATGCAGTTTGTCTGATGGGACGGACATCAAAGAGAAGACAGATTGTTTTTGGTTTTTCTTTCGTTCTTTTTTTTTCTTCTTTTGCTCTCTATCTCTGTAACTCAGGGGAACATGGAAGCTGTGTGACCCTGGATGATTTATCGAGACATTTCTCTTCTCCTCTCTTTTTTTTTTTTTTGCTTTCTCTCCAGTTTAAGTAAATGACTGGTATGTGGGGAGACTCTGGCGAGTCCGCAGCCCCCCTCGCTAGGCTATTAGGCCTCCCTCCGCCTCCCCCTGTGGAGAACAGGAGATAAGGGAAAATTGAAAATGAAGAGGAAGGAGAAGGAGAGAGAGAGAGACATCACTGCATCCACAGGCAGACCTCTTGTTCTCCTCCACTATCTCTCTTTCGCTCCCTCCTTTGAGCTTGATTAGCCGCCAAGCTTAAGAGGCTTGTTATCAACCTTGGAGACGATGGAAGTTCATTGGCCACAGGACTTGACTGATGGAGACGGGGATGGAGGCTTTTTCCTGAGCATGTGTGTGTGTGTGTGTGTGTGTGCGTGGAGGAAGTGGCGTATATCTTTTTGACTGATGTGGAGTCACCGTAGAATGCGGTCAGTTCATTCGTATCCGGGGCCGCGGGGGGACTCCAACAAGTCTGCTGGCTGCTTCTCATTCAGTCACATGACTCGTCTAAGTGCCGCACACAAACCCGCGTCCTTTGCTCAGGGTCGGCCCGACCCCCAAATCTCCCATTTAACACAGAAGAATAAAAGTGTGGCGTTCGATCTGTATGCAACATGCGAGTCACATATGGCAGAAACAAACTTTCTACTTTCAGGGTGCTGGAGCCCACTTACAGGTTATTTCATCTCATCTCATTTATAGGAGCGCGGTCAATTCATCCGTTCTCAAACAACAAGTCCTGTAGGTCATTTCTCAGTTCCTTCCGCTGCAAACTGTTTCATTTAAGTGCTTTCTGATCTGCCACCACTACAGGAAAGGTTTGGTAAAGGTTTGTCCAACTAAAGCTACTTGGTTAAAGGGGAACTTCGACTTTACACATCAAAGTGTGTTTACAGGTCTTAAGGAGTTCTACTACTTCTACGACTGTGTGCAAAGAGTTCCAGAGAGGGAGCAGGCGCAAAAAAAAAGAACTAATATGACATCACTTGAGTCGGCGCCGGTCGGGGCTGAAGACTGCAAGTTTGAAAATGAAAACAATCTGTCGGTGTGGAGTTAGAAAGGAGTGAGCTGACCGGACCTCTGCAGCCCGCCGCTCATCTCTGCTACAGGCTGCATTAGCCGCTACTAGCACACCCTAATCTCTGACTGAACTGTTAGTGGTCTAGTTGCTTTGTGGGTAATGTAGGCACCAGGTTTTGATATGCAGGAAGAATGTGTGTAAGATAAAAAGATGAACATCTCTGGTTCCTCTGCCTCGATGAATGAAACACAAGTTAACCGCAGGTTTGCTGTTAGATGTTTAGCACTGCAAACTCTGCCCTGAAAGTTCCTGGTTCGTTGGAGAGTACTACCCCCAGAGCATGACAACAGGACCTATGTCTGATGAACAAAGTTTTGACTCTTGCTCCTCCGGTCTAGGGACTAAATGCAAGTAAGGCTCCTGGGTTCCTGAAATGGTTCCTGGGAAAAAAATATTCCTTTAGTGGAAGTGCGCTTTTTTGAAGCTGCTCCTGAGATCCTCTGCGAGCAAACCTGGGTGAGGATAAGAGGTCCAGGATTCCACACCACGAGCGAGCATGTCAGAAAACCTCCGCCCTCCTCTCCATATGCCACCTCTGCAGCATCAACAGCGGCCAAAGTCAATAAAGGCAGCACAGCGCCAGCTTCAGTGCTACTTCATGGGCAAGTAAATGGCACTCGAACGCCATCAAAGTTACCCACAGGCACTCACCGCCATTCTCACTTCAAACGGATTCGAAAACCACGTTCAGTTTGAGAAGCACTGAGAAACGATGACCTGGCGAGTGGAGCAGTGATCCACTGCAAGATGACATCTGGATGGCTAATGCAGTCAACCCAACATACTGTAGTTAAACCATTAATATTTTAATTACATTAAGTATTTTCTGAGCTGACCTTGTGAGCTGTACAGTGAACGGTGTTCTATTTTTTGGATGTGTGGCTGGATGAAAATGAGTGGAAATGCTGTTTGTATAGTGCATCAATAGTTTTGTTTTTCGGCAACACCCACAGGTTGGTCTGTGATTTCCCTTCATGTTTGACTGTCTTATCAATTTATGACTGCAAATGTCCATACGTTACCATGAAGACAATCACGAGCACTTCCTTGTTCTCTCCCCTCTGTCTGAGTCCTTGCCGGCTCTGGATGAGGCCTCGGAGGGCGACAGGACCATGTAAACATTCCCAGCCCTCAGAATCTGTCTGTCTGCCAGGGGTGATGCATCTGTCCGGCCCGTTTGTTTACTGGCCGAAGAATGTTGAGAATATAGGCTTCAGTGTGTGTGTGTGTGCGTGTAATTTCATGTCCATGAAATAGGGGGACACACGGGCAGGGCGGGGTCACGTCTTAATGTTCGTAATGATCCAATGGGATGTGGATCTGGTGAATATTGCACGGTGTTTAGTCTACCAATCACCACGGTGACAAAGAGTCTAGGTTTGGGGGTGGGGGGTCAGAGTAGTTAGTGGTGTTGTGGGTCAGGGAGGACTGCACTGCCAAAAAAAAGAAATATATCTTTATGTATTTATCAATAAGCTGCTGCAGGGACACGCTCTCCTGTAATAATAACATTGTGGCTTTTGTCTTGTTTCTTATGGCTTCTCCGCCCAACAGGAAGTGACACATGTCACGCAAACCATTTTCTTAAATAGCAATGACCGAGTGCTGCGTGCATGATGCTGTGTGATTTCAGATGTCAGGCAGGCCTTCTGGAAGCAAAAATAGATGCGACGCAGAACATACGCCTTTGCTGATCTCGTCCTCTGCTCGGAGGGCCAGGGGCTCCCGGGCCTCGTTGTCTCCCCAAATCCACGGACATTTTTGGTTGCTGCAGGTTAGCTGCTAGCTGCTTTTTTAAATGCCCTGGTGGTGGGTCACAGCTTCAATCAGCGGTGCAGCCTTGGAGTTTTTAACCACTATTAACGCTGTGGAGCATCGTTTTTATGCGCGTGTCCCCGCTTTGTTAGCTCTTGTGCACACCGGTGGCATAACACACATGCCAGCCAATGGTTTCCCACTATTTGGCTGGTCGACAGGCGGCGGCAACGTCTCAGGAAGCACACCAATGCACCAAGAAAGGCAGTGAAGAAGAAGAAGACTGCAAGCTAGCAGACGTGGATGTAAACAATGCAGGTTTCAAACTGGTTAAAAAAATGCGAATGTTTTATGAGGACGGAAACGCATTCAACGCGTTAGTCTGACCTCGAGGTTTCACTCAATGAATCTTGGTGAGCGTAAAAGTCCGCAGAGCACCTTTACGTCAGATTTGAGTCATGGACCTGATGACTCTCAACTCACAAAATCAAGAGAGACTTGCAACCCAGCTTTGACATTTACAGCGCTGCCTCGTGACTTCTCTTGGACTGTAGCTGTTTGACTTGAAATAGCTGGACAAAAAGTGACAAAGAACAGACAGCAACATGTGAAACACGTCACGTGTCAAAGGAATAACATACCAAGGCAACTCTGACCGTTTTGCTTTTTAAATGTTATATTTGACAGTAATGATACTCTGGATTAAAATACCAGGGTGTTCGCGTATTGTTTAATGTCTTAAAAAAACGCAAAGTTTGGAACTTGGTTGAATCGACTCGGGACGTCATGGCCATGACCTGAGACTTAGTGATGACCTTAGTGTTCCACCGCTGGCTAACAAAAGCTTATGGATTTAACTCGTGTTCCCTGAAGGAGGCGAACGAGGCACAACACCGCATGAATTTGACTGAAAGGGAACAAGCAAATGTAGTTCACACAGGGTTCATGCTAAGTCTTGAAAGTTTGGAAAATGCTTAATTTTAACTGTCATGTTTTCAAGGCTGAATTTGAAAAATCACCAAAAAGTCTTTTAATAATTTAAATGAAACGATCCCATCAACATATCTGTCTCCTGCCTCCTTTATAGTAACTATTTAGATGGGATGATAAAGGCCACGGGGGTCTGGACATGTTTGGTTTAGGTGCCTTGAAAGTGCTTGAACTTTACTCTTAAAAAGCTGTATGAACTCTGTGTATAAATGTAATGCTGTCAAATGCTGTTTGTACAACAACCAAGGTTAATAAAGCAGGTATTTTATGGTCAAAAGTTACGACATGCTAAAACTAAAATACTCTGGTAGATTAAAAAAATAATGCAAAGTTTTCCTAAAATGGATCCAGAGCTGCAGGCCTTGATGAAGTCTTTAAAAACCGGTTTGAAATGGAAATACATGTAGGAAACAGTTAGAAACCACGTGTGCTGAATGATCACAAAATGTTGATTTTGGGAGGATTTTTTTGCAGTGTGTGTTGTTATGAACGTCGACGACAGTGACACACACACACACACACACACACACACACACACACACACACACACACACAGCTGCTGCAGACTGTGAAAGGTAACTCCAGGGAGGCTGCACTCTTATTACTGTAACACACATCCATTCTCAGCTGCCTGCAAACGTTGGAGTTCGGTGGAAGCTCTCTAGGTTGGATTTATAATTTCACCGGCTACCTTCGATTTGAGTTAAATATTTTACGCCGCACACAGAGCGAGGGCCAAGATGGCACCTGAGGAGGGCAGAGAAGATTGCTGTGTATGCTGAGATATGGCTCGTATAAAGTTACATTATTAATTAATCTGCACACTAATAATCAATAACTGCACTGTTCCTTCTGCACCATTCTACAGCATTTCTGTGCATGTTTATCCAGAGAGAATGTATATCCATTAAGCTCACCTCATCCTATCGTATCATCATATTTGTCATATAGACAAAAACAAATACGGATACAAGATTACTTTTATCTGCAGAAAGAGTCAAATTTAAACCACTTCCAAAATTTACTGCAAACCCATAAATTCCTTGTGCGGTTTTCCCAAAAGAATTGGATGAGAATTCATCTTTTGAGACACAAATGTGACTGCTTGTTCTTCCATTTTTAAAACCAATTAAAAACATGTAGGTCCTTTGAACATCACTGAGGAAGCAACTGCTGCTGTTAGTGTTGATAATCTCACATGCAGCACTGCTAATTAGATTTTTTTTTAAAGTATTTATAGTCTTTTTTTTATTTTTTTTTTTTCTTAGGTCAAACAAAGTAACTCACTCACAAACTAAACAAGTCTGTAAGGTCGATGTCCGACACAGAGGGGCACAGAGGGGAAAACAGCGTCCACTCAAGAGTTATAGATCTTATTCACCCTTTCAATGAACCTTGAGATGCACTTAGGGCTTGTTTCCAGCAGCCGTATATCAAAGCTAACAACAGTGCAGATCCTCCTCAGAGGAGCCTGGCATGACTTTAGCTCCCAGTACCGCCCCCTAGTGGAGGAGCATGAAATATAACTCCACCTACTACTGCAACTCAGTTATTCCAGTGACATTAAAGGCTGCAACTAACGATATATCTTGCTGACGCTTCATTTCGCATTGTTTTAAAAGAAAATGTCTTCAAAATCCAGCGACAACCGTCCAAAACCCAAATGTATTCCATTTACAATTATATTAAAAAAACAGAGCGAGAGAGAAAGAGAGACAAGCAGCAAATCCTCACATTTGAGAATCTGAACATTGTTTTATATCGAGGTGTTAGAACCTCTAATGAGACTGAAAAACACGACACGCTTTATTCAGAATGACAACAAAAGCAATTTAAAAATGGGATCTGGTTTCTGGAGGAGAGAATGACGGTCTTATGACACTGTGTTGCTGTTGTTCGGTGGGTTCGCCCTCTGCTATCTGAATGACAAGGTTCAGCAATCAAAGAATTCGCTGAACCCTCCCTCCCCCTTCACTCAACTCTCTTCTGCTGCTTCACCCATCCCTCTCTTCTCTCCTCTGTCTGTATATCTCACGGACAAAATCATGCATGCACACACACACATACACACACACACCTATATATGCTCACAAAATGTCCAGAAAAATGCAAATATTTTTCAAGTAATAATCGGTTTTTGTTTAAAGGGCAGCAGCATCGCTCACAAACTATAACAAGTAATAATTTAAGTTAAAATTAAAGTAGCCTACATTATGCTTTCTGCAGTTTGTCACACAGATGCTGCTTTTAGACGTTTTTAACTAGTTATTCCTGAAATGTCTTGCCACCTGTGCAGTGATTTTGGTCTCAGATTCGCCCTCTGACTTGGACGTGTCACTCATCCACGGTTGCTCTTCTCAGCGGCAGCTGAAACAGGTTTAAGGGTGCGACAGTGCTGGCATGGGTGCAAAAGTGTCAACTCAGGGACACAAAAACCCTCCACTGAGACCAGAGTTGACATTATTTTTGGGTTAACGGCCCTTTGAGACCTAGCGGCAAATCCAGCGTGAAGAAGACAACCACTCACCCTCTGATTTTAATGGACTCCGAGACACTAAGATCACGCAGGGATCAGTGTTTGCCTCTTTGCCCCTGTTATCTGCCTCCCCTACACACACACACACACACACACACACACTCGCTGCACCATCACCAACCTCTACCCATCGGCCTCTCGCTATCAGCTGCTCCCTGCTGCCGTTGTTTTGGGAGGTCAGAGCTGTTTGTTTGCTCGGAGGCCCGTCGTCTGATAGGACTACGCCTCTCCTGAACCCGAGCCCTTATCAGCCGACTCCCCGGCAACTCCAACCTTGTCTTCTAAAAGGAACACTTCCCCTGGAAATTATGGAGAGACACGGGCAGATAGACGGGGTCTCTATCTGTCATGACACTCTGAGGCCTCAGGCAGATTCCACGTACTCCAGGTTCAAATCCATCTCAGCATCCGTCCCTCGTTAGGTATCTTTAGAGCTCGTCCTCTTCAATGAAAAATACAGACTCCTTTTTATAGGATCAGATCAATTTAAGATGCTTTTCACAAAGATTGTATGTGTCCACGCATCCAAAACCACAAACAAGGTCCTCTTGTGGCGAGAAGAGATCTGAAGGTCTTTCCTTCCAAGAAAGCCAAGAGAACAACAAAAGATTAAGGCTTTGAGCTAAATGCTAACATCGTCATGTAAACGTGACATTGTCAACATGCAGATGGCGATGTTAACATAACTGATGTTTAGCAAGTGTAATGTTTACCATGTTACCATGCGAACATTTGATAATTTGCTCTAAACATCAAAGTACATCTTACGCTGATGGGGATTTCATTAGTTTGGCAGATATTTGGTCATAAACTAAAGTGTTGGACAAATGTTCACCACCAAAGTCAGTAGAATTCATCTTCTGAGGAATTATCAATGCCTGAAACTAAATTTCATGACAATCCATCCAGTAGCAGTTGAGATATTTCAAAGACCAACGTCACCACCCACACCGCTGGCATGGCTAAAAGCAGTGCAAGCTACAAACCGCAAAACTGTTCTTTGTAGTGTATAATACAGAGTATCAATGAGCCATAGAAACCTTAATTCCAGGTGACGTAATTTGTTTGTTCATGTTAAACTTCCTGCAGGAATCCAAGAAATTGTTCCAAGAATTTTCAAGAAATAATACTTTCTACGCCACGAAAGCAAGGAAGCGAAGGAGGTAAAAATAAGAGACTGCAATAAAATAGTGAAAGAAAATCACAAGCATAGCATAAAGCATAAAGAATACCGAATAAAATATGAAAAGAATATCACAAGAATAAATCTAACTTTCTTCAATTGTGTTGTTTATTATTTTATTATTCAAATCAATTAAAAATGGACACAAAATCCTTTCAGAGACCTCCGTCACCTCAGCACAGAGTCATCTGGAGGTGTGGATGCCTGTGACAAACCTGCGACAAAATTACTCCCCCAACACTGGATCAAACCCAGCGCGGGGGGAGGGTGGCTGCCAACCACCTGATAAAGCAACATGGAGGAAATGAGAGAAGCAAAGGGGTCCATTTTCTTCAGGAGTGGGAAGGAAAAAGCCAAAGAAAGAATGGGAGGGGATGGATGGTGGTGGGGGTGGAGATGGAGGGTTGTAGGTGGGATAAGCTGTGTGTGTGTGTGGGGGGGGTTAAAGTCACAGATTTTAAATCAGTTCTTTGGCCTTTAACGGGCGCAACAGAAGCCCAGAACGAGAGCGCAGAACAAAGAGGGCAGCAGTGGCCTCGACCAATTAACATTCCTGCAGCCTTTATGAGCCGCCTGGACCCGCCCGTTCACTCACACCTCGTAAAAGTCACAAACATCAATTCTTGCAAACCATAACTGTCATTATAATCCCATTAAAAACAACCCGCTGAGCAATTTACAGTGAACACCGGGGCCGAGTGTGCCGGCAGAGGGGAGGGATCGACCTCCGCCGTGACGCAAACCGGACCCAACAAATGGGAACGTTTATTGGGAGTAATTTGGCAAAATATGACATGATAGTGACTCCGTGAGGCTGCCGTGCAAAACCGAGCATCAGAAAACGAGACCAAATCTCTTCAGCCTCAGTGCTCCTTTTGCATTTAATGGCAAATGTCTAGCTGACTGCACAGTACAGATGTTGTCATTTACAGCTGTATTCATCAAAATTTGACCACTAGAGGGCAGATTTTGGAGCGACATTAGCATTCAAGCTCAAAGCCCAGGTGAGTCTGAGTTGCCTACGCCTGACCTGAGACTGACAAAACAGGTAGTTAGGCCAACGCTGACGGTGTAGTTCGGAGGCCCATTTCTGCCAAGAAAAAAAAAGATCAACCAATAAAACTAATCATGGTGGGCCAAAATAATGAGTTTATAATTCAAATTTCAATAACAGTCAATAAGTCAATGTATGAATTAGCAATTCAAATGTTTAACTCACAAGTTAAAACTTTGAGATATTTTTGATTTAGTATGTGGAATGTTTTGACTTAATAGCATAATTTGCATTAAATAAGTTAAAATTATAACTATTACTAACTTTGATGCATTTCTATCATTATTTTCATCATGCATAACATTTAAACATCTTTTATTCCCCTTCATTTTTACTGGTGGAACTGAGCTGATCCGATTCTGGGAGATCCGATAATTTATCTGCATGAAGTTAAAGATTTATTTTGGGTTGATTGACTTGATTGAGACATGATTCAATGATTCTTGTAACTTATAGAGGGGTGGACAAAATAAAAGAAACATGGCATGAAAAACATTTTAACGTTAAAATGAAACTTACGCACTTTATTTTACGCGTCCATAAGATCCAAATAATTTCCTAGTGATTAAGCAATAAGTATGTAATTTGGCACTAATTGTAGAGAATGTATTATTATTATTGTTTATTTATTGCACTGTACATAGACATATTTCACACTTTTCTGCACTGACTAAACGACTCTAGGTTACACTAGTGATTAATTAATTTGGAAGTGCACCGATTGAACATCTCTGTTGTTCTTGTAATTACCACAAGATTGCAGGAAACTGTGTTGCCACTAAATCACAGTACAGAAGAAGTTGTTGAGTGCCACACAGCAGCATGTGTCACCTTCAGTCGAGGTCTGAATGAGGTGAAGTTTCAAAGCAGAACGCTCAGACGCAGAAAGAGGGCAGATTGACTTTATTTTATTGGAATTAATTATATCTTGAGGTGTGTTTTTGTGATTTGGTCTCATTCATCACCAGTCTGACTCACCCCACATGAACCTCAACGTTATGGGCTCATAGTGAAGCGTGTGGCTCCCTCTAGTTGCTGTGTCTGGTTTTAAATTAGAGGGAAGGCGACAGACACGTACCAGTCTGTGATAATTCATCAACGCATGTTTGTATAATTGGTTGTATAAATTTATAATTTAAAAAAACTGGCCGATAATTAATACTTTATGTTTCTTGACAAATAGCACAGTCTTGTTTTCCCTATTACACATTTTATGTCAATCGATTTATATGTTCATGTATTTTCTTTTTACCTTCTGTGAAGAACATGCTGTATGAACATACAAAGAAATAACAGGATCACGCTTTCACTGAATTCATTTTACAACAATTAATGAGAGTGACCTCATTAAGCAGACATGAACTAAAAAAACAAAGATGCATATTTCAAAAGTAAATGTGCTGTATATTCTGTACACAAAGCAAAGTCTATTGTTGCTCTCTGTATTTCTATGCAGTTTGGTCAATTGTAACATTGCCATGTATTATTAAAAATATTAAAAACAATACAAGCTTATACAATGTCAATAAAGCAGGTTGCCTGATAATAAACCCATGCTGTGTGTGCAATTACAGAGCCAAACATTTAACAAAGAAAATGGCACCTTAAACTGAATCATCGACAACAGTTGCCTGTAAAGTCATTGGACAGTCATTTCTACATGTAACCAGGATCAGATGTTATTTCTTTTTTTCTTTTTTGTTAAAGTAAGAGTTTTAGTCTCAGGGGTAAAAGAAAAGCTTTTATGATGCTGGGTAACCTAACAGAGCTTGTCAGTCAGCGACATGAGCACTTTAGGCTTTTATTTTCTTAATCACTAGTATTTCTCACTGTGCTTCAGTCTATAGTTAGTAACATGTTAGTAACGGCCGAAGCAGGTCACAGCTTATTGAAATATGCACAGGCCTGGTTGTTGAGTGTGACGATGAGCGAGCCGAGAGACACGTCATGTGTTTTTGGCGCTGACCAGAACGATTTGGATGTTCCGCTTCCTCATCTCTCTGGACATCTGACACCAGGTGCAGGAAGTGCAGCAGGTCGCGTACAGGCAGTCGTTGCACATGGTGTCCTGCAGGCGAGACACGGGGACGTCAGGCTGGATCCTACACAACTTACTGAGAAACGCTCAGACTGCCCTCAGACCAGGAGGTTCTTTTAGCCGTGATAGCAAAAGTGCCTTTAATTAAGTATGAGTGAGTTATGAGCTTTCACTAACTGCAAGTAGGTTTCAGGCTAAACAAAACCTTAATTGTAGAGCTGGCAGATAAGGAAACACAAACTCTGATGCATCCCAGCATTAGTCAGCAACCCCTGTCATCATTTTGGTACTAGGTCTTGAGAGATTTTTCCAAAGCCCTTTTCTTTGCCTTAAACCAGGTTCCACAGAATATCAGATGATGACACCATTCTACCCAAACGACTGCCGCTCACAATTACATCAACGTCTTTGTCATCATTGTGCCCACAACAAAATGACTTTTCTGTAGATAAATCACATATTTGACGACAAGTGATTTATTTAAAATGCTTGGTGGGTGAATTGTCTCAATGCCATAAAAATTACAAAATATTATTAAAAAATAATAAAAATAAAAATGTCTCTTCTAATAACAACAGCAAAGAGTTGCGGCCTTACTTTGATGCCGTAGCGCTGCCGCATGGAGACCCTCATGGACATGGTGATGGGTGGGATCCAGCCGAAGATGTCCAGCAGGGGGAGGCAGAGACACTGGCCGTACTTCTTGGTAGTTATACAGGCGAAGCAGGGACAGCACCAGAAAGCAAAACAACCTTAATCAGAAAAAGAAAAAAAACACAGAAACACGCAGTTCTTTAGGATACAAATGAAGGAGACCTTTCTCTGTCTTGGGTCTCTCCTTAACACCATTAAATAAACGTTGGAATGGAAACAATGTGTTTGGTGCGGTGTGAATGTGTGGAGTGTCAGGCACTCACACTCGGGCACGTCGTCGCAGCAGTCACATATCCCAGATCCCCACTCATCCGAGTCTCGGGCGTCCATCACAGGCTGAGGCTGCCTGATGACCATCGTGGAACTCATGACGGCTTCTGCAGGAGACACCAGGAGGTAGAGCTCACGTTGGGCATGTTTAATAAGATACAAGCAACAGGTTCCTCTGAAACAACAATGATTACAAGATATATTTCTGTACTTTCAGGTTTGAGTGAGAGAAAACGTTTGGAACGTAAAACAGTCTAGTTTTACCCCAGAACCTAACCAAACCGTAACCGCAGCGTTGTCAGATCAGAAAACGGTTTTATTTTTGGGTTTGGAAGTCATTGATGAGTGATGCTGTCCTGCCAATCAGATCAGAAGACACTTATGTGTGTGGTTCTGGAGGGGAGTTATGAGTCAATCAGGAAGACTGACCATCTTCACACTCATCCATTTATTATTTACCTCAGGTCCTCTGAGTCTGCTGGTTGTCTGCAGGACTGAAACGTTTGGTGAGGCAGATTTTAACCACTGGATCTCAGCTGGAAGTGTGGAAACTTAAAACCTCTTCAGCCTGGCTTTGGATTAAGAATGTTTTTATAGACATTACCCACTTTATTGTACTCAACTACTTTTACGTAAGTATGTGTTAAATCTCACTCAATTTATTTATTCATTTTCTTATTTTATCTAGTTTTTAGTCTAGCTTTTATTTATCTATTTTCCTACTTTCTCCTTATTATTTATTTTATTGTAGACTAAAATCTTCACACCACTTTTATTTTCTCACGTGCTTTGGTTTCATATTCTTAAAGCGTCTTTTTTGTTTCTGTTGTTTTTATGGCCTACACATGTTCTCTCTTATTATCTTATCGTCTGTGAAGCACGTTGAACTGTACTTACCTGTATGAAAGGTGCTATACAGACAAAGTTTGATTGATTGATTGATCACTACGCCCTCGAAATATGACGTCACAGTGGGGTCTAATTGCCAACGCTTCTTCATTCTTCCTGTTGTGCCCTATGTTAACACATTTTATTATTCCATAAGCATTTCTTCAGTTAAGTCAAGCCACACCTCTCCCTGGTTTCAGAGAATTTCCTTGATTTGCCGAGGCCCATTGAAACGGGGAAAACTGACAGTGGAATGAAATGTTAACCGTGAGTTTTGCAGATAATCAGAAGCTGACGGAGCAACAAAAAGGGTCGCCCACTTCGAACAGATAAATAAATCACAGCTTTTTGAGGCGTGCTCTCTCGTCACTCTGAGACCTGCATGATGTGCCTGAGGGCTCTCGCTGACCTTTTCTTCAATCCTTTCTGCACAGATTCCCAAAATTCCTTTCATTCCTGTAGATTTCCCTGCGGGGATTTCGTAACATTTCAGAACACTAATGACACGCACGTCCAGTTTAAGCTGTTTTTATGTAATTTTGTATTACAAGGAAACACATGTGACAACCCAAATACACAAAGAAGAACCTTTGACGCAAGGATGAGAAACGTCTTTTCTAAACAGCACACTGACCTATGGGGACACGAATAAGCAAATGCAAGTCTAAGCGGAGGAAGAAAAAATTTAATAATAGTTCATGGCGCTTTGTTTTAAAGCAATTTTCATTAATAAAAAAGATTAAAATCAGTACATGATGAAACATTTGATGACACAAACAATAAATATAAACAAGTTAAGAGTAATACAAGAAAGTATGTGTATAGGCCACAATTTATGTGTTTTAATGGCGGTCTGATCCTAAATAGTACATTTAATGTCTCACCTGTGTGTCTGTGGGATGAGAAAGCTCTGAGTCGTACGTCCTGTTGCAGATGATACCTGACTGAGAAGCTATCATTTCTCAGTCAGGTCAGAAATACCTGCAGACAACAGAACGCCTGAGAGCACAAACCAGACAAACCGGTCTGTCCTGCGCGCCTTTAACATCACTGCTATTATTTACATGGGATGGGGCCTTCACATCATCACAGCCGAACCCATGTCACAGCCCAGTGACAGGAAATTATGTGACATTGTTTTCACGAAGGTTCTGCACGTAAACCTCCTGGTGCTTCATTTAAACGAATGTGCATTTAATGCTTGCAGATGATGTGCTATAATGTGAGAATACAAGCAATGTTGTCAGGTCTCTGAAACTCTGAGCTTCTTCGTGAACTTTAGAGCATGAAACAACTGGGAAGTCCTTCTTCTAAAGTCACAGCAAATGTTCTCCTGTAACCAAGGCTTCTCGTTCATTGTGCACAGTGAGGAAAAACTGGCTAACAAGCAAGTCGTCCTGAACGCCTCCCAAACTATCTGAACAAGCGAACGGATGGAAGTGACGCAGCGTGTGGTTTCGGAACCAAATGGTCACTTGTTTGTCCTCCTTTACAACATCTGGGCAGGACTCTTGAAGCAGCAAACCCCTCCCATCCTTTAACAATTACTGTCAAGAAACATTTTAATGGGCCGCTGCAAACAACAAACCACAGCAAAGGCTGCGTGAAGGAGAACAATGCCCGGAGAACATCTGACGGATGGAAGAAACTGGCAACACAAAGATGAGTAACATAAAGAGCGTCTATAGGAGGACGTTTTAAATCACATGCTGATGAATTTGTTTTTCTACATGAGACATAATTTAGATGGAGATGGAGGATGGATTCGTCAATACTTCGAGGAATACAAATAGGGTACAATGAAATGGGGGATGGGCAACGATTATAGAGATTTGAATTGACATCAGTGCTTAAACAAAGAAACTCTTTCCAATAGATACTGAGCTGCCCTGCCCTGCATTCCTGCGCAGCCAACAAAGACAGCTGAATGAGTGTTTACCTGATTATCATCTTTAAATACACTTCCAGTTACTCACACGAGCCTTACCTGGAAATACCTGAATGCACGGATTCACTCGATGCAGCCTTGTGCCAGTTCATTTAGCACGCTGAAGCAGATTCAGTATCAGCGTCCGGCGTTAGCCTCATTGATTAATCAGCTGGCAAGAAACATCTATTTGTATTCAAATGGACGCGGATGTAGCTCCTCCAGCACCACCTCCTTATGTGTTGTAGCTTTGTTATGGTTCACTTTGCTGAAATCTGTCGTCGATAGATTACAGGCGTCTGGGAGTTCTCTGTTGTATGTGTAGCATATGCTTCTTGCATGTTACAGTTAAATACATAATTTGGGGTTTAAATTGCTACTTTGTCTAGTAGGTAAATCTTGTAATATAGATGTTGTCAGTAATTTACCTTCATTTGATAGTTGTACATATTTGTGTTATTTTCATATTTCTATGATGATTATTTTATATTAAATTTTTATTACACTGTATCCATGGTAACAATGCTGTTATAAAGTCCATCCCCCAGGTGGGTGGCTGACTGTTGAATGAGAACCTGTAAATAGTAATGATTAGCCTATCAGAGAGATGACTAAACTGACATTCAGAGTATTTATGTATGTGTACTAGTTTAACTGTATCGGATGTGTCTTTGTGTAATATGTCATTTTAAGAAGTCTTGGACTGTTTGTCCTATAATTTGTCAGTTAATATTTATTTAGACTGGCTACAGAAATCATTCATTAGTATTGTAAGCTTCCTTTGCTTATGATTTTCTTTAATACCGAATAGTTTTACTGAGTGCTTGGAAGCAATAAACCACCTGTGACTTGACATCGGAGCTGTTTGTGTCTCAGCGTTGGAGTTAACTATTGTAGCTGCCAGCCGTTAGTCCACCAACATCACAAAACACAGCGCAGAGACTATTAGCTGTTAGCACTATCAGCGATATAAGAAATGTATCTATTGTTTTAGAAACTGTAATGAAGAGTAGATGGACACTGGTTACATGAGGGCTAACGTATCTACTCGTTCTGCAACAAAAACACAATGGAGAAAACTGGCATTTCGAACCGTTTGCATTACAAACAATGTAGTTTAACCATTAACGGTTTTCTTTTTAACCTACTTTGAGGAGGAGCTCATCGTGTAGTTACGCTCTTTACTTGATATAAAGAGAGGATTTTCAGTGCTGTCCTCACCACTAGATTAGTTTGTTTACTGTAAACGCCGCTTATCATCAGCTTCGGGCAAATTCTGTGTAATCATCTTTTATAATCAGCTCAAACAGGAATTGATTTTGAAGTACAGATATATCTTTTTTCCTTTTTAAACAAATAACCCAGCATGTTCAAAAATCAGCAAACATTCTCCCATTCATCGCATGCTGCAGACCAGGTGCTGGCACTTTTTTGACGTGTTGCTCAGATTTATTCATGCATATAAAAGCATGAATGAGAAAGAAAACCGCACTTAACATCACGGGGATGTGGGAAACGTTAGAGCGAGGTTGGCTGGTTCATTCTAAATATTTCTTACTGTCAACAAAATCCCACGATTAAAACAATTCTAATATGTCTCAATGCTATCTGACTTCCCTCCCCTGCCTGTGGCACCCATTTACTCCTTACTGTAGACGGGACTACTTTCAGCGGCGGATTAACACACGGTGAATATTTCTGGCTGCAGGATGATGCAGGTGGGACCACACCAAAATAACCTACCATTACAAATTCAATGGCTTGTTAACGCAGCTTAAATAGATTTTGGAGAGGAGTAACGTAGGTTTGGCTGCGCAGAGAGAACTTGTTGGTTTGATCAATTTATTGTTCAATTTGTTATCGACGCGCGTCACCGTTATCCCGTAAAGTGACGGTAGACATGGAGAGGGCAGAAGCTGCTGTGCTGTAGCGTCAGGGCTGTCTGTGGCTTTTGGCGATCGTGCCTGTGTTTCAGCAGCGTTCCCATTACCTTTGACCCAGATTGACGACTGACCATGAGCCAGCACGAACCGAGCAAGCTGACCCTGCTGTACTGTGATCAGCTGATCAGCAGTCTTCAGAAGCTGCTGTTCACGTGAAAACGTCAAAACAGCAGTTACGGCCTCATGCTCCTGAAGTGATGCACGTGCAACGGCTGCAAACATGCTAACAGACATAATGCACTGCAGGTGGATTAAGGAGTTGAGCGTGGTCTTATGAGTGTTATAGGGTTAGATTCAGCAAACCTACGTAACTGCACAAACTCATACTATAATACCTCCTGTTCACAAGTGTGTATTCATGAGGAAACTGATATAACTGTTCTGCTCCGTTTGCGGCCAAGAAGAACATGAGCAGACGAAACAATAATAATAATAATAATAAAAACACATTTAGCAGGTTCAGTAGTCAGAAAATGTTATGTCAGCTGTCTGCACTGTGATAGAAGGGCCTTACCATGACAGAAATATAGAGGGGAGGGTTTGATGGGAAGATGGATGGTACAAAATACCTTGCTAAAAGAAAGCGGTCCATGATTAAGATGTGAAGCCCTGCGTGGCGACAGGCGTACTCTCTGTACATGACTGTGCATGAGGTGAACCACACATGCAGGCATCCCGAACCCTGCTGCTGCTGCTGCAAGGACTGGCTGTTGAATATGTGGCCACCCAACAGACGCACACACGCCGTAAACCCTGCTGTTCAACGATCCTCCTGCTTTGTCCACAGCAGATAAACCCGCTGAACTCAGGAGGTGAAGACCTGCGAGCAAACGTCCTGTCAGAGCAAACAGCCAGCAGAGCAGCAGCCGTGCAGACCGAGGTTAGAGTCTATCCATAATCAGCATAATCTTCCCCAGAGGTGCCTGAGTTGAGCAACAAAGCCAAAGAGTGCCAAAGAAAACAGGAAGATTATCAGATTAATTTCAGTGAGATGGTCCATGTAGCAGCCACAACAGCCTCGTCTCTGTCTTCTGCTGAGGCGCTTTGAAGGAAACATAATGCTGCTTGAATTACATTCTAGATGACGCGGAAACATTTTTCAGCAACTCACCCGCAATGTTGCGAAACGCTCACAAATCGCTGAACAAATCTGCAGAAACCTTCTGTGACAATAAGTTTCTTTCGGTTTTTTGAGGCAACTCAAAGCACTAAAGTTGGGAAAAGGTCTTCATTGAATATTGAAAATGTTGACGCTGATTTGAAGCATTTTAGCATCACAGCTACTACTCACATGTTATATATCCACAACAACTGAGCAAACTTAGGAAAAATATCGGAAGCTGGCCTTTTTTTTTCTTTTAATCGTGTTGGTGTTTCACTGTAAAATGCAAAACGTGTTCGCATTCGCTTGGACGTGGCTTCAGGTGGAGACATGAAGGCAGACTCTCACTTTCCGTGGCTGTACATTGGGAAGTTCAGAATTTAAAGGATCAAACTCCAATCCTCCAAAACTCAAGGTGATTGCATTATGAACATGAAGGAAAAGACAACACGCACTTGGTGCCGTGGAATCAGAACTGAAGGTCAAAGGAGTGAGAGGGGTCAGGCGAACCTATTCAGGGAAGTGAGGGGTGAAAGCAAGGGCCAATCAGTGACGAGGAGAGAGAGAGAGAGAGAGAGAGAGAGAGAGAGAGAGAGAGAGAGAGAGCAGCGGTGAAGCAGTCGGTCCTGAGAGGAGGAAGACTCGAGAGGTATTACTTTAATCTCTTGTCTATTTATATGGAGCCGCTTGCGTGATCGCTAAACAAAACTGTGAATAATGTTCACTTGTATCTGCCTGATGCTGCTCGGTGGTGTGAGCACATGTTATGACTTGTATTTAATTAACCACTGCCTAATTGTTATAATAGTTTGTGCTTAGCAGGTTACATGTAATTTACTTGGGCGAGTTTGTTTGTTGTAATCTGCTGTAAACTGAAGTTCTTATTTCCCTTTCAAGCAACTCAAAAGTTGGAGAAATCTCTGTCTTTATGCTGTCTGAAAGTATTATGGAGAGAGCTGCACCGTTCGATCAAATGGAGATATCCTGATGGCTTGAGCATCGTTTTATACACATTTCCCCAAATTTCAGGCTGCTGTATTTGGTATCCTTGGAATAATTGGGCCTCCACACCCAGAGGAGAGGGAGAGAGGCTCTTCACTCTGAACCACAGGTTAGTTTAGCTTGCTTGGTTCATTGAAACATGAATAAGCACAGAAGAAAGAAAGACAAATCATCTTTTTAGGGGCTGTTGCTTTTTATTGATCTCACTTACAATGGTCTATCATAGGATCTCTGCCTCCCCCTGGTGGAGACTTGATGAAAACGCAGGGAGTGGCTCAGCTGCAGCCATCTTAATGCAGCACCACTAATCCACCAGCTGCACTTTCCTGCAGTTCCACACAGTGTTTTAGCCGAGCGCCAAACGGCACACAGACAAAGCTAGCTGCCAAAAAATTAGCAGATACATAGCCAATTAAATACATACATATGAATATTATTCTCAGGAATTTGTGGAGACCAAAGCAGAGGTATTACGAAACTTAAATTCATTGTGCAGACAGAAACTCCAAGTTAATGCTAATGCTGCTAACATGTTCACTATAACAACTTTATAAAGGTCATAATATGTCAATGATGTGTTTTCAGCTTTTATTAACAAGGAAGCTCCTACAATAATGATACCACACAGGATGTAAGATGTAAGACTCCGCTACACGTAGCTTCAGTGCCTCCTTTTACTTTTAATTTAAAAATGAATTTATTTTTCACAGGTTAATCTAGTGGTTACCAACTTGTTGGCCTCTTTAAAATAAATCAGTTTCTACAACTGGTTACCCCTCGTCACATGTTGCACATGAGCTGTGAGGGCTTCTACCTCCAAACATTGTTTTTTTTATCTTCTCTTAAATTTTTTAATTTTAATGAATTTAACAACTAAATAGGTCAAACTATCCATGGAGGAAACAAAGAAAATATTAGAACAATTGTTTGTGGCAGATGTGTTTTGCCCCCCCCCCCCCCTTTCATTCCCTTTAATCATTCCACAATCCCTGAGACTTTGTGACCCTTTGGAGAGGTTTTCGACCCACCATGCTGGGAACCAATCTCATTTAATATCATGTCATCTAATCTATTGCTTTAAAATGTGATTCACAAGTGCTGTAGTACCCCAAGCCAAGTGCAGAAGCAGAGGTGGGGACTCGAGGCAACAGCGGGATGGAGGTCAGCAGAGAGGCAGAGTCTGGGCCTCCTGGCCTGGGTAGGACGTTGGCCACTTCTGGGTCTCTACTCTCAGACCACCTGGAGAAGCTGGACAGTCAGACGGACTCCTTCCTCACTGCAGCCCGGCTTCTCCGCAGAGGACGGATGGAGGAGGGGAGGAAGACAGGGTGGCAGTTTTCCCATTCCGCTCTGTACAGGTCAACCGGAAACCCGGGTCCAAAGCGTGACGAGATTTGCCTGAAGGACGTCAGGAGCAGGCGAGTTCCAGTCGCGGCGGCTGAGGACGGAGAGACAGGCGCTGAAACAAAGGCGGGTGAAGCGATGCAGGCAGGCGAGGGTGGATTCTCAGCTAACAGACGAGCGGAAAGACAGACGGGTCCCAGCAGCCAGGCAGGCATCGTTTGTGCCTGGGCGTCCGGCTGTCGCACCACATGCAGGCAGTCCAGAAGGTTTAAGGCCCCGATGCTACCAGTCATTGCTGAGATGTAGGCTAGCTGCCGTACGTTCCAGAAAGGATGATTTAATTAAGGACGAGGTGCACGTAAAACACTTGGCTATGCGTCTTACTGGTTATACGACTGCTAGACTCGACCCAGACTTTGACCAAGCCCTGTGTTGAATGGAGGTTTTTGATGGCAGGAATACTTCTTGTTGTGACTAAATGAAAAGGTTTGCACTTGACGTAATGTGAAGCTGATTTTGTTCATTAAAATGCAAATATGTACATATGTAACTGTGGGTTGGTGTTCTGTTGTTAACAATGTGAATGCAGCAGAGGCAATATGATTAACTTATTGTCTTAACCTTGGTGGTCACCCCTGACTGGCCCATTATACCTCAGGAGGTGGTTCAACCCATAACTGGCATCACATGGCTATACATACTAATTGTATGTGTATGTAACTCATACATACATGTGTACACATACGAAACAAAGCCACGGACCTTATGAAAGGTTCCATTTAGGTTCCAAGGTTCCTTTAGCCTTAAAAGCAGTGGCTTGATCATTTTTAAGTATTTTTACCTAATTTACGGATTTTAGATCTGACACAATTTCTAGTCTTGTACATGCTGTTGCACTTAATTGCTAAAACACATTTTCTGAACCAACATGAAAACTTCTCAAAGCATTAAGAGTCATCTGGATGGGGACATTTATTTATTTATGATGCATGTGTATTCACGAATACAAATGAATTTGATTAAAGAGAAGATGCTTGAATATAAAACGGTGAATACAATTTAAAATTGTACCCTGTTGCTACTTAATAACTGTTTACAACGGCTTGATGCATTCTGGGACATAAATGCAGCAAGTTAAACACGTGGGAGCGTCCGAACTTCCTGCTTGTCCTGATGAAAGCAATGTGACGTAATTACTATGGGCGGGGCTACACGTGACTAGAACGAAGACTCGCCTGTTTTCCTTTACGTCCGCAGAGGATATATAAATACCAAATGTTTGCGGGGAAAGTGTTAAACCGACACAGTCAACACAGTCGTCGCATCAGCAACCAAACCAGTGAAAATGAGCGGACGCGGCAAAGGAGGAAAGGGACTCGGCAAAGGAGGCGCCAAGCGTCACCGTAAAGTTCTCCGTGATAACATCCAGGGCATCACCAAGCCCGCCATCCGCCGTC
>JAVQJF010103141.1:0-13389 GCA_036023855.1 Gadopsis marmoratus
CTTGTAGGGGGCGCTACGGAGCCATTTTGCCACACCCATGTTGGAGACCCATAAAATATCAAATTTTTCGCCATTTCTGATGCACGTGCCAACTTTCATGACTTTTTGAGCATGATAAAGCCCCCAAAAAGCCATTTAATCTGCAGAATAATAATAATAATCCTTACAGATACAATAGGGACCTCGCAGGTTTCCCTGCTCGGGCCTTAAATATTAGATTTGCCATAATTAAATATTGATATTGATTTTATATGTAGGACTAACTATTTTAAACTACTTAAATAAAGTTGTGGAAATGGGGTAAAATATTATAAACAGCTCTGGAAAGAATTAAGAGACCACTGCAAAAATGTTTTGTGCCTATGGTTTTACTATTTATATGTATGATGTATTTCAGTAGAATGAATATAAATTTTAGCAGTTCTCTTATTTTTTTCCAGAGCTGTATATATAAGAACCCAGAACTAAGTTTTTATAAGCTGCCAAACCCCAAAAATTGAAACAATTAGTGTCAGTGCTTCATCTTTAAGATCCCATTAAAAACAACGTTTTCACGTGTAAATATTTTGTCACAGGTCCTGGACAAGTATGATGGAAATACCTGGCTGGGAAATCGATACCGTAGCACACAGTCGGTGCCAGGGGAGTGGCCTGTGTCCTACCACGGGACGTCGAAGGAAGGTGCTGCAGGCATCATCAAAGGATTCTACAAGGTTCGATGGTCCAATTATATATCACTTATTATCAGTGGTAAACGTTAATACAGTAGGATGTAAGACCTTTTAACAGCATTACAGAGTTACACAGACAATTTAACATTATTATGACACATGGGGGCCCCTGTGTAGTTTCACGGACCTTGAAATTTGTGTCAAAGCTGCAAACAATAAGTCGGACAGAGCAGACGAGAGCTGGCAGCGTAAAGCGAAAGTCTGATCAGCGACAGAGAAGCAGAAGGACATATTATCACAAGAGTAAAAGACCAACAGTGTACACCATTACACAAATAATTTGTTTGCAAGTTATAAGTTATAACTTTGAGATGACGTGTTTTTTTTTGCTTCAGTGAGTTTCATATTCTTATTTTTGTTTTAAATTTTTTTGCACACAAATCTGATTCCATAAGAACATAAAAAGAGGTCACTCCTGTCTTTGTTTAGAGTAACTTTACTCATTAAATATAGTTTTTAATAACAAAAACTGATTTGCAAGCCATCATGAAAAACTCTTGGGTCAGAGAAGATCAAGAGGAAAAAGATTGTGATGCAGTTTGTATTGTGTTGGAATTACTGTATATCTACAAACTATAGTGATATAATCGGAGGTAAGAGTTAAAAACAATTTACTATGAATGTTCATAAATTCTTATTTGTTTTTAACAGCCAGGCCCACGTGAAAAGTATGGCAGGGGGGTTTATTCTACTCCATTCATCGCTGAGGCCATCGGTTACACCAAGACATTCATCCACAACGGCCAGAGTTACAAAGTGATTCTGCAGAATCGTGTCAACCCTCAGTACAGGAAGAAACACTACAACAACAAGTACTGGCTGATTCCCATCAATGCTACAACATCGCCTGAAAAGGAGAAGGAGTTTGTAGAGAGGGCCATCCGTCCTTATGGCCTTCTGATGAAAAAGGTCTGAAAGGTTGATAACGGTCACAAGAAAACCCACAAATCTGACAACTCATTTGTTTCCTGAGCTTTATTTTGAAAGGGTGTGTTGTCTTTGAGGGATAAACTACATCTTTAGTAGTTCTTGCAAAATACTCTCTGATCTTGTCAAATGTAATTATGTCTCATTTGCATATACAGTATTTAGACGAATATGTAAAATTAATACCACAGCTCTGCGTAGTGTGAACTTCCTGCACTGAAATGTCTTCTTTTGTTCTAGTTTTCAATAAGCCACATATTACATTTAATAAACACAATTTTAAATAAATTTAACTCTGTATCAAAGAGGAAACAGTAGGTAAATGTTCCATTATATTAAGCTTGTAGGATGTTCTGTTCAGTAAAAGCATTTAATTTGAAATGCAGGTCGAGTCTGAACCTGTGGCCTCTGGACCTGTGGTGTCTGCAGCTGTGGCGTCTGGACCTGTGGATGCGGACCGCTGGTGGACCCCATGTTCCTGCTCAAGAGCCTGTGCTATTGCTTTTATTTTTATTATTATTATTATTATTAGTATTTGTATTATAAAAGGTTTAAAGTTAATATAATATGGCCCGAGCACCGAGAATCGGTGGCAAGAACCTATGGAAATTCAAGGATTATTATTATTATGTGTTTTATTAAAACTCATGGGAGGTGGGTCAAATCTGTGGGGGTGGGTCAAATCTAAGCCAATGATGTTGCTATTGTTATTTTTCTTCTTGTTGGGGTTATTTTCTTATACAATTATAAACATGTCTGAATATGTATTCCAATTAGGAGTTATATATGCATTATTTGTGATTGCATGTCATTTCATCATGTGTCATTTGTGTGTGCTAGGGAGAAAAAGGAGGGGGCGACAGGAGAAGGGTGAAATCGTTCTCTATCAACTGCAGTCTATACCGTTGTTTCTGTCTGTTCTTTATTGATTGTAATAAAGACATATTAATTTGAAAAACAGAAGTGACGCCGAAGTATTCTTCAACCTGAAAACCACGACATTACTATTATTGTATTGCTACTACTATTATTTTATTAATGTTAACATCAGTACCTTATAACTACTATTGCAGAACTGTACTGTGCTGCTTTGTGTTACATTTCCTCCTGCTCTCTCTCTCTCTCTCTCTCTCTCTCTCTCTCTCTCTCTCTCACACCCTACCCCCCCTCTTTTTCTCTCCCTCCTTCTCTTTCAACCCAACCGGTCGAGGCAGATGACCGCGCACCCAGTGCACGGTTCTGGTTCTGGTTCTGCTTGATGACTGTTAAAAGGGGGTTTTTCCTTGCCACTGTCTCCTAATGCATGCTGGGTTTGATAATGTAAAGTCAAAAAGAAGTCTGTTTAATAGCTTTTATTCCTAACTTTGTGTGTAGGATTAAAACTTTAAGAAATGTAGAACCAGACTAACTGACAGTCTTCAGGTGCAGTTTGGTTTTCACTTACATTTAAAATCAGATTTTGTCGGGCTACTTGGCACTCACGTCAGGAGTCGAACTTTATTTAGCTGTACATACAAAATATGCATCTGGGTGATAATCTTTTCCCTTTTCTCGTTTCGTATCACAATACTCGCAGTGCAAACAGCAGTTAGGACCTTCATGTGATTTCCTGTAAGGGAGCCACTTTCCCTGCAGAGATTAACGGCGTCGAAAGTGAAGTTAGTTTTGGAATTGGTCCGGTAGACCACCTCCTCTGGCATTCGCAAACTGACGGCAACATAATCCTTTGGGACAATTCCTGTGAAAGGTCCGTCCACTGAAAGTGCTTGTTTTTGCCGCTGATAGGCTCAGACTGTTATTCTGTGTCTGACAACATCATGGAAAGGAGACAGACCGAAAAAAGAAATCGGATGAAAAGTTAAGAACAAAACAACAGTTATGGAAGATTCAAAGTTTGACTTTGTTAGTCAACGTAGTGACATATTAAGTCAAATATTTTACTTTCTAAGACAAAATGACCAGATCTTTTGATGTCAAGTGAAAATTATACTATAATAATTAAATTATGACCTAGTGTGTCATACTTTCACTTTGTATGTCATGAATTTGTTTTTTTACAAACATTTCATCTTTTTCTTTCCAGCCAGAAAATGAGCGAGCAGTTAAATATGATTTCCAAGTTAGTCTGCGATATGCTTTA
Source organism: Gadopsis marmoratus (assembly GCA_036023855.1). NCBI lineage: Eukaryota > Metazoa > Chordata > Actinopteri > Centrarchiformes > Percichthyidae > Gadopsis > Gadopsis marmoratus. Next base: position 3,799 of record JAVQJF010103141.1, read on the forward strand.
TTGTTTTATTTTTCCGTAGTTTAGTAGTAACAGTTTGAGACTAATCCAGTTTATCCGTTAACATGGAGCAGGTGTCCTCGATCAGTCTCACAAGGCCACAAAAGGTTTTTCCACCACGCGTACAATTTTATTTGGGTTAGTTAAGGTGGGAATCTGCAGCATGTTTTCGAGGCAACGTGCGTCTTATCACTAAGCAACGTGGCGTGTTTTTCTCAGGAGTTAACAGAAATACACTGAAGGCTACAAACAGGGTCTGCAGCAGGATCCAGGTGTTAACGCTGAACCCCTGCAGGCTGCCAACATGGCTTCCATCAAGTGCACCTCAGTCCCTCGTCCTCCTCGTGGTTTCTGAAGGCTCCTGGGCTGAACAGCGGGTCAGGATATATTTTAATATCTTATGTGTGAGATTTACTGATCATTTTGTTTAGTCTCTGTAATTTCCTTGTGTTTTTGTCGTGTGGCATCAGGATGATTCTGTCAGTAAAACTGTTTTTAATCTCTTTATGCTGATTTATGCTAAATTAGAGGATGATATGTGTAAAATGATGCACAAGACATTTAGGAAAGATCAAAAGATTAAAGGTGTCCTGAAGAAGAAGAAGAAGACTTCATATTACAAAGACCTTATATGCTCCAAAGTGTCCAAAATGAAATAAAAAAATATACATTAGAATATCAATAAGCATAATAAATTCAGACACAATATAGAATATAATGATGAAATGTTGAAATCTTCAGCTCATTATTATGAAATGTTTGTTTTTTGTCTTATTATTATTTTATTCAATAGCATTTTCCCTTATGTCCTAAAACAGAGCCTGTTACTGGCTGTTCACTCGTTCAAACCAAAGCAACAGCCAATCACATAACGGTCTCTGGCCTATTAATCCTCATTGATAGATGAAAGACTTTGCAATGAAAACTAAAAAGCATAGCACTGTGAGATAAAAACAAATGACCTGAATTAAGCTGTTATTGGAAATAGAAGCAGAAGGAAATAAAGAGTTTTAAAAATGTATTGAATTTATTTATTTAATTTTTAATAATTTGGGTCTCCGTACATGCACCTACTATTACGTCACTTAAATCGTTTTGGTTGCAGTGCTGTCGGCTAATTTGAAGGGCTTAATATTTGACATCATGTGAGAAATTCAAACATCAAACGTACACAATAAAACTTACAAAGTGGACACGCACTGTGGTTTGACTCATATTTGATTTATTTCTAATAAAGACACTAAATCTCCGTTTCCATCTCGACTAATGGAACTTTTACGTGTCGTCCAAAGTAGAATATAAAATATATCGTACTAAAACTGACCTGTAATTTAGATGGGCTGCCCTGATGCCCAGATCTATCTTACCCTACTGTCTGACCCAGAGAGCAGCCAAAATCTACAGCTTTAATGCCTGGCCACACCACATCCTTTTCTCTTTACATCCTACTGGCATTTTGTGCACCATTGTACACCGGTTAAGTCAGTAATATACTTGCTGAAGAGCTCGTAAGCTCAAACTGTTTACTCAGAAGACGTGTTTTGTCCCGTGAGCTCCTGTGTCATCACGCAACAGCCTGTAAGCCGCGTCTCTGTTGTGGAGCAGCTGGTTAAATACCACTGATGGTGCAACAAAGCTAATAACCTACAACGGCTTCATCTGTTTTGGACTCTGGCACAAATCTGCGGGTCAACGTTGAACTCGCCGCGACGCTGTTGTGACCGACCCTTTAATCTTTTACTCAGATCTTAATGTAAAACTAACTTCTGATTAAGTAAAAGGCCTTTCACCATGTTCGGTCTGTTCTGACTGCTGTTTTTTCTCCCCCCTCTCAGGTTGGGAGTACGCCTTCGACAAGCTCAACGCTCTGAACCTGAACGCCCCCTACGACTACAACTCTGTCATGCAGCACCACAGGTTGACCATTGCTACCATCACTTTCATCTCACATCTGTGTATTCAGGTGAACATTGATCGTTGTGCACAGATTGTTCATGTAACTATGTGCCCTCGTTTTTCAATGCGCCATTTACTGACAGACAGTGGGAAAGGTTTGGGGTCTTGGGGTCTGAATCTTTCATGTCATTTCATTAAAAAAGCAAGATCCTGTCAACAGACTTAGAAATAAAAAAAAAACAAAACACAATAGCCTCCTGCCGATAGCTCAAAATAATATATTTATGTAAAACATACTGAAATGGGGAATATTCCAGAGCTGCAAAATGAATTTGGATTGGAACATAACCCAACCCAGATACCACTTGATAAAAACACACTAACCATGTACCATGTGTTTAGAGCACATGGAGAAATAAAACTCACCTGGACGAAAAACTTTGGTCCTATTTAGAATTTAAGGCAGTGGTGCACTTCAGCCTCTTGTGGCCGAAATGAGCATTACAACAGCAAACCATTTTTGCTTTCTTCTCCACCTGTTTCACAGATGACAAAAAATATTTTTTTGTGTGTGTACATAACCAAAAATCATTTGTACTCTTTATAATTCCAGGTATGCCTTCCCCGGGAACAATAAGCCCACGATGGTGCCCATCCCCAACGCGAATGTTGACTTCGGCTCGAGCCAAGAGATGAGCAGGAACGACATCATCAGCCTGAACAGCCTGTACAGGTAAGTGAACACATGCTGGGTTAGTATATACAGTTTACTTCTGCTGCTGTACGTGTGGTTGTTGCCTTTAAACGTGTTAAAGGCAACAACAGGTGATGAAAACAAAGACAACATGGTGCCAATTCAGACACCAAACTAGCTGTTTAAAATTCTGACAGGGTTTTCTTCCAAGACGTCACGACAATAAACCTTCAGACGTGTTCACTGTAGCCGTGTTTGCTGTTTGTGTGATGAAGGTGTAAAAGCTGCAGATTTATTTTGTATGTTAATTAAGAATCTAATGACCACCCAACGCTGCGGCTCGACGGGGCCTTTTAGCATCTCGTAGGCTGCAGTGAAAGCCTGGCAAATCATCCCAAAGGAGGAAACTCAGCATTTGGTGTCCATGGGTTCCAGACTCGTGTGTGTTTTCAACCAAGTATTAAAAATAATCCTTATATTTAGAATCATGTTAGTTTGTCCAATTACTTTTGAGCCTCTGAAAATGGGGGTCTCTGTATTAAAATGGCTGTAATTCCTAATTAATTAATGTGATTTTTTTTTTGTTTAACCCCTTGAATTAAAGCTGAAAGTTCAATCACATCTTGATTGCTTCGATTCAAACCCACTGTGATGGTGTACAGAGGCAAAAGTACAAAGCGTGTGTCATTGTCCAAATACTTATGGATCTACAGTAACTGTATATACAGTATGTGCTAAGTATGCACATATTTGTGTCCAACTTCTGCTATGTCTATATTTTTTATTTATTTTTTATTTATTCGTCTGACTCCAGAACTCAGGACCAGGACACTTTTTGTTTTTGTGCGTCACAAATGGTTACCTGCGTCTCTTATTCTCCACTAGGGGGGCGACACATCCTCACACTTCCAAAATACCTTGCACATGCAGAGACCTGTTTACTCACTGTGCTGGTTTCTGAAGGCCTGATATTTGACCTGAGGCCACCAAAGGCAGGTGACGTCACTACCTTTAACACTCAACACCTTTTCTTGTTGTAAAGTTTTGATTTGCAAATCACATGCCAACAGTTAGCGTGTCAGCGTGTTAACTGCATTTTGGCTCAAAGCTACCGGATGAGAATTCAAACATTCGGCATCTTGTCACGAACTCGAGTGTTGGACAAGTGGATGCGTTTGACCTGTTGGTGGCGCTAGATGAAATGCCACCAAAGCAAAACTGACAGACAGACCAACTGATCAACAAGGTCGTCCTTAGAGTATTGATTCAAATATAAAGAAATAACAACACTGTATATTCCCAGAGAATATACAGTGTATATATACAGTATAGGCGTCGCTCATTGATGCTATGGAAGTGTTTTGTGAGGAGCTTCACATGTTACTGCTGCTACTCTACTGCTTCCACCAGCACCTACAACCACTTTTTGTTTATCTGTAGTCTTTCTTGTGTGGACACTGTATTATTTTCATTTTAGATATTTAAAAAAAACATGCGTCTGTTTGCATATACAGCTGTTTTTAATTCAGCTGTTAGGTGGGTTTCTTTCCCTTTGTTTTATTTTATTATAAGCACACATGAAGAACTAAAGAGCTGAACTACAACCAAAGATGCTGCTGTCACTGCGAGGTGGTGACTCAAGTACTGAACTTCAGTACAATTTGAAAGTATTTCACTTTACGCTACTTTACACTTATGTTGTAGCTTTCAGTCATTACATTTATTAGACAGCTACAAAGTAACATTTCAGATTAAGGTTTTATATAATCAAAGCATCTTTTTTCGAAAAAATAAAAAGATGTTTATAAAAACAAATTTATTACAAAGTGAAATTATGACACAGTAGGTCATAATTTTGTTTTACTATCTCAAGTTAATTAAATTATTATAATATAAATTTGACTTGACATTAAAAAAAACTTGATTTTTGTCTTTCATCAACTTTATTCGGTCTATCTCCTAACCCTACCCATTTCCATCTATTTTATCTAGTTTTTATTCGAGCTTAAAATCAATTTCATTACATTATTATCTTGCGTGCATTGGTTTCATTCTTAAATGTTGTTGTTTTCATGGTCTAAAACAACAGAAAACACAAGTTCTGTCTTTTTATCTTGTCTTCTTGAAGCACTTTGAACTGAACTATCCTGTATGAAAGGTGCTGTACAAATAAAGTTTGATTTGCTTTGATACACACAAAGTTAACAATGAAACCTATTAAACAGACTTCTTTTGACTTAAATGCAAATGCAAACTTTACATTATCAAACCCAGAAAACACAAAAAGCTTGATACAGTAAATTTGGGATGTTTGACACAAAGTTCGCTTTTTCATGTGCATTTCAAATTAAATGCTTTTACTGAACAGAAAACCATACAAGCGTAATAAATGATACATTTATCCACTGTTTCTTCTTTGGTACAGAGAGACATTGACAACAAATCTGTTTAAGATTGTGTTTATTAAATGTAATATGTGTCTTATTGAAAACTAGAACAAAAGAAGACATTTCAGTGCAGGAAGTTCACACTACGCAGAGCTGTGGTATTAATTTTACATATTCATCTAAATACTGTATATGCAAATGAGACATAATTACATTTGACAAGATCAGAGAGTATTTTGCAAGCACTACTAAAGATGTAGTTTATCCTTCAACACACCCTTTCAAAATAAAGCTCAGGAAACAAATGAGCGGTCAGATTTGTGGGTTTTCTTGTGACCGTTTATCAACCTTTCAGACCTTTTTCAACAGAAGGCCATAAGGACGGATGGCCATCTGTACAATCTTCTTCTCCTCTTCAGGCGATGTTGTAGCGTTGATGGGAATCAGCCAGTACTTGTCGTGGTGGTGTTTCGTCCTGTACTGAGGGTTGATACGATTCTGCAGAATCACTTTGTACCTCTGGCCATTGTGGATGAATGTATTGGCGTAACCGATGGCCTCAGCGATGAATGGAGTAGAATAAACCCCCCTGCCATACTTTTCACGTGAGCCTGGCTGTTAAAAACAAATAAGAATTTATGAACATTCATAGTAAATCGTTTTTAACTCTTACCTCCGATTATATCACTATAGTTTGTAGATATACAGTAATTCCAACACAATACAAACTGCATCGCGATCTTTTTCCTCTTGATCTTCTCTGACCCAAGAGTTTTTCACAATGGCTTGCAAATCAGTTTTTGTTATTAAAATGTATATTTAATGAGTAAAGTTACTCTAAACAAAGACAGGAGTGACCTCTTTTTATGTTCCTATGGAATCAGATTTGTGTCCAAAAAAATATCAAACAAAAATAAGAATACGAAACTCACTGAAGCAAAAAAAAAAATGTAATCTCAATGTTAAAACTTATAACTTGCAAACAGATTATTTGTGTAATGGTGTACACTGTTGGTCTTTTACTCTTGTGATAATATGTCCTTTTGTTTCTCTCTGCTTCTCTGTCGCTGATCAGACTTTCGCTTTACGCTGCCAGCTCTCGTCTGCTCTGTCCGACTTATTGTTTGCAGCTTTGACACAAATTTCAAGGTCAGTGAAACTACACAGGGGCCTCATAATAATGTTAAATTGTCTGTGTAACTCTGTAATGCTGTTATAAGGTGTTACATCCTACTGTATTAACATTTACCACTGATAATAGGCGATATATAATTGGACCATCGAACCTGGTAGAATCCTTTGATGATGCCTGCAGCACCTGGCTGGGACGTCCCGTGGTAGGACACAGGCCACTCCCCTGGCACCGACTTTGTGCTACGGTATCGAGTTCCCAGCCAGGTATTTCCATCGTACTTGTCCAGGACCTGTGACAAAATATTTACACGTGACAACAGAAGCAGTTTTTGGTCTCTGTGTTTATAAAGACGTGGGGAAAAGAATCTGAACCATAATATGCAACCAAGGGCTGAAACGCTACCAGAACGCCTGCAGCTAGATAAAAACATTAGATTCCTGTGTGTTAAAGGATTATTTTAGCACCCTGTGTCCACCAGAGAGGACAAACTCCACACTGTGGGTCTGTCTCAGTGTCCCTCCACAAGCTACTGTAGTTAGCTAAGACACTCAAACACAACACTGCATAGATTTATGATTCAGCCACACAAGCTGCTTTAGCTTACAGCAGCATAGTTATCCTAAACCTGACATTTGGATATTTGACTGCGCAGAACTAAATGCTGCTCTCGTAGACCCACTGAGAGTCAGGATCCCACAGTGTTCCCCTTCTTCCTGCAGACGCCTCACGTCTGGATCCACTTTTCTATTTTTAAAGTTTCAGTTTTTTGGGTTCGGCAGCTTATAAAAACTTAGTTCTAGTTTTTTATATATTTATAATATTTTACACCATTTCCACGACTTCATTTAAGTAGTTTTAAAATATTTCGGGCTACAAAGCAATTGATATTCAACTATAATTGAATATTTACTATTACAATTTTTTTATTGACTGTGAAGTGTGTTATGATCTGTGAGGTAATATTAGTGTTTTTGTCAGTGGAATGAATATAACAGCTGTTTCTGGTGAGGAGGTGTGGCCAACGTGCCCATTGTTTTGGTTTGAGATGCTGGTGCTCCAGTGCGACATCTAGTGGCAGCGAGTGTCTTATATAAAAACCTTTAAACTATATCCAGAACAATGAAAATTCAATACTTCTCCAAAACATTGTGTTCATTCCAAACCACTTCCAGGCCTGGAAAACTGTTTTTCTAATTTCCTTTTCCAGGAGTTTCTTGACCTGTTGGTAGTTTATCCAACCACACAGCAGCTTCTAGTCATGTTTCTGTTGTTTGCTAGCAGACCGAAGTGACAAAGAGGAACCTTCTCACAATACAAAGCCAATGCAGAGCGATGAATTGTCCCCCCCCCACCCCGGTGTGGTGGGTAGGACTTAAATGCGCTCTATAGACAGTCTCTATAGATCAAATTTTATTTTCAATTACGATTTCGACATGCGCAGATGTTCAAGGGCCCGTTCATCGCTGCTTGCAGCTTTAATTGCTTTTCCTATTCCCTTATTGCTCCAGTATTAATAACAAAACAATAATTACTCTGTCGTTATCTGCTATTTTCTTGATTACATGAATTGTAGCTTTTTCTTTTTTATGTCACTATCAGCTGACACTGTTGTCTGCAGTTCTGACATTCAACAAAGTTCACAGTTGCGACATTCTGGGATTGAAAGTCAAACAAATTAAAAGCATATTCACCTTGAGGGCATAACGCTGCCAACCACAGGGACGTTCATACACCTCTCCACCTCTGGAATAAGACTTGGTGTCTTTCAACTTGGTGAAATCGTAGTCGTATTGTGGGTCAAAGAATTCATCCTCGTCGATGATGAATTTCCTTTCGCTTAGATTGTCCACCTCGTCAAACCCTGCTGCCGGTTGAACACCTTCACAGATGCTTTGGATGCGGATGAAGCTGGTTCTGGACGAGTTGCTGTAATGTAAAGGGAGGAGATCCAGTTTCATTCAGTCACATGTGAATATATCTAGACTGTAAATAGGAAAATGCATTTACAAATGTCTGTTGTAGAGCTCACTTTCAGTCCTCCATGTTCACTTGCAGGAGTATATATCCCTGCATACCCGTCCACATGTACAGGTCTATATTCATCCATATACAACCTTCATACTTATTCCTACTTCTACTATTCTACAATTTTCGTGTTTAATTGTCCTACATATATCCATCTTACTGTCTGTTAAAAATGTAACTGCATACAATAGAACCAAGGGAGCTTATATTTTCAGGGTAAATGCAGGAAGTTAAATTAAGATCTTCTCAACATATTTTAAGACGCCAACGCCACAAGTTATTACTGGTTATCAACAACGCACCTTGCATTTACAGAACTATACCAGTACATTGATTTAGACATTGCAAGACAGTTTTAGTTTGACATAATTCAGAACACAACTCAATAGAATAAAGTCGTGACTAACCCAAAGGCAAGGTTTATTAAAAGTAATAATAGTCACAAACTCTCACTCTCTCTCACATTAACAAAACATTTTCAGTAACAAACATTTCTATTTGGCCTACGAAATACAACATTTGCCATAAATTATGTTAAATTAGAGACAGTCTGTCTGAATTTATGAAATGCAGATTAAGATGTTTTAATAATTTTCAAGGGTCTTCATTTTTGCTAAACTGATTGAATACCTTTTAACACTTTCTAAGACCTGGCAGATCCAAATACCAACAAGAAGAGGAAAAGCAACGAGAAACGTTGGTGGAGCCAGACAAAGTCTGCTCGCATTGGGGACATAAATTTGATCCATTTATTCCAAATGTGGTCACGTCTGTCTTTTTAAATCCTCAAAGCATAAGTCAACTCTTCCATTTTAAATATTTCCAGAATTATTCCACACCAATCTTCCAATGTAGGAAGTGGTGGACTTTTTTCTTCTTCTAGCGTTTGCTGTTTTACTTGCTTCTTACTTTGTGCACCTGCACCGTTCCAAAAACAAACCGTGGCCCAGATAACAGTAAAATCAGTTTGAAACCATAGCATGTAACATTCCCAGAGATATCTCCTCTGTGAGTAGATAATAACAAAGTCACCTGGTTTCATCTGCATGCAAAACTGTAGAGATGAAATCACTGATGGACAGCTGTGCAGCTCCTCCATGAGAGGCAGCACTGGAATAACCATGCTGTGATCGGAGCTTCTGAACAGAAGTTACATCGGCATTGCAGAGCATGCCCAAAGCTGATAGTGCAACATCTTTATCGATCATCTTGACAGTCAGTTATAGTGTAAGAAAATAATTAAACTGTCTTCTTTGAAAAGAACCTCTGAGGCTTCTAAAGTCTTCTCGCTGGGTGCTCTGTGGAAACGAGGAAGTAAAGCTCATATTTATAAGCGGACTGTGGTGGACCAGGAGGAGGGGACCGGCGGATACGACACCGATTAGGACAAGTGGTGGCAGGTGTGTTCATCCCAGTCGAGAGACTGCAGCCAATGGGGACCTGGGAGTGGACACACC